>VZUI01030534.1:0-41365 GCA_013401135.1 Cettia cetti | reverse complement strand
GCTCCCCGTTGATGCCGCCGTTGCCGAGGAGGTGCTGGTGGTAGTCCGGGGGCGCCGCGCCGGCGGCGGCGGCGGTGGCGGCGGCGGCGGCGGGGGCGGCGGCCGCCTTGGGGTGCTTGCCGGCCTTGCGGGCGCCCTGCCCCTGCTGCACGAGGTGGAGGAGCTGCAAGGTGCTCTCCCGCTCGCGGTCGGAGCTCTCGGCGCGGCCCCGCTCGTAGCGCCCCTCGCAGCTGAGGTGGTGCTGGCGGCAGACGGCGATGCGGGCCCGCAGCCGCTCCACGATGGCGCTGTGCACCCGGGGCGCCGCCGGGCCCCCCCCCAGCAGCCCGGCCCCCAGCCCCGCGGCCTGGGGGGGAGCCGTGTCGCCCATCGCTGGCTGCCGGTCCTGGCCCTCCGGATGGGTCGGTCCTCACTGCCGCATGGAGAGGGCGGGGGGGATGGGGGGGGAGGCGGGGGCAGCGGCGGGAGCCCGAGCCCGGGGGCTGGCGGCGGGGCGGAGGGCGGTCAGCCCCGCGCCCCCAGCCCACCCCCGCCCGGCCCCCGGGCGGTGACGGCCCCGCGGGGGGTTGACAGATCGGGGGGCGGGAGGGGGTCGCTGGGGCTGCGCCAGCACCGGCCGGCGGGAGGGGCGGGGGTCGGGGCCGGGCAGCCCCGGCCGAGGGGCGCCCGGTGGGGGGGGACGGGGGGGGCTCCGCCGGGGGAGGAGAATGGAGAAAAAAAAAAAAGCCAAATAAAGCGAGCCGCTTTCTTCAAAATGAATCCCTGGACGAAGGAGCTCTCCCTCGGAAATGAGTGAGACTTGGCAGGTTTATTTGGTTTATTTTATTTCGGGGGAGCGGGGGGTGTTATTCCGTGAAGTGAAAATTTAAGGCATTGCCGTGGTCGGCGGCGCGGAGAAACCCCCGGCGGACCGAAAATCTCGTAGGCTAGGTGGAGTGGGTTTGTTGGGGTTTCACTCTCTTTTTCTTTTTTTCCTTTTTTTTTTTTTTTTTTTTTTTTTCTTCTTCTTTTAAGTCTTTAGTAAATGTGCAAATAAAGAGCCGGGGAAGGAGGAGAAAGAGGAGGAGGGTCGGGTTAGTTCAGTCTTTGTGCTTTCTTGTTTCTCTCGCCCGCTCGTTGCTGGCCACTCTGCGGCGTGGTGACTGTGTCCGGCTGGCTGCCGCTAAACTGTAGTTCCTCTAAAAATCAGAGAGACAGATCCCCCGGTCCGGAACAATGTCAGTCAGTGGACTTCCAAACCACGCTTCGCCTTCACTTAATTCAGCCACTGGATAAATCCGTGTTGCTTTCAATGCTCATCTCCCCCCTTAGTAATAAGCAGCAAGCTACGGACCCAGGCAAAGAACTCCTCTCGCGTACTTTCCCTTTTACTCCCAGATATCGAACAGTTTCAAGTACAGTTTCAAGAAAAGCACGGAGGGGAGAGAAGGGGAAGAGGGAATAAAAAAAACAAACAAGCAACCCAGCCCCTCTTCAGACAGTAATTACAAACGGAGAGTTGCACTTACAAACTTCCAGCATTTTGCCCCCGGAACAGTCCAGCAGCCACTTTTCCTTTGTGTTTTTGTATATTCCATGTCCGCGCCGGCGGGCGGGTGTTTGCCGGTGGGCTGTCGGCGCTGCCGGTGCCGGAGCTGCCCGCGGCCCCTCCGTGCGGCGCGGCGGGGCGCGGAGCGGAGCGGGGGCGGGAGGCGGGTGTCACCGACAGAGAGCGCGGCCGGGGACGCGGCGCCCGGGAGGCCGGGGCGAGGCGCGGAGCCTCCCAGCGGCCGCCGGGGGGAGTCGGGCCGCTGCCGCTCCCCGGGAGGTATGTGCATGGGAGGAAGCCAAGGAAATCCCCGCTTCCCTCCTCGCCCTCTACCTGGGTGCCGGGCCGGGCGCGGAGCAGCTGCCGAGGAGCGCAGCCTCCCGCGCGCTCTCCATCCTCCCCGGGCGGCGAAACCTTCAGGCGAGTACGAGGGAGATCTCAAATAAATCACGGCGCTGCGCTCCTCTTCCAGCTGGATTTCTCTGGAACAGACGGTGTAAGAACAAGCAGTGCGTTCTGGGGCGCTCGCATGCACGGGACGAGTGCATGACACGAGGTCAGGCTCGGGATGTGGGAGCTCCGCGCCCTGGCAGGAGCTTCTTGGGTGTCCGGGGCAAGTCACGTAGCGCCTGCACTGTGGTTCCTCCCCGGGAAAGCCGCAGGCTTAGTGCTTCTCTCGCTCGGCTCCTCTATTTAGAGCGGGGCAATTTTAGACTGTGAGATCTGGCCTCTGGAACTGGCCTTGCTGCAACTGGCAGCCGCCAGGTTCTGCGTGTAGTTAGTTGTAGGTGAGCTGTAAAGGAGGATGCAGAAATAGCTGGGAGCTGGCCGGCTTTATTAAAGCAATATGCTGTTGTACTACTGTGGCTGCATTAGCCAAATTTCCACATACCTCTGGGAATAAAAATGGCCCCCAAGCACGCAGAGACACATCCCTGATGGAAAACCTCCGAGGTCTTTTGGGACTGTACACCCCTTAGTAGATAGGTGCATTATCTCTTTCAGTTCTGCAATGGGTCCAGTCACAAAATACATACATTTCATCTCAGCATACTGAGATCATTAAGCTGAGGATGAGGAGGAGTTGACAATAACCCTCTCAGGTATTTTTATCCCCTTCCAAGGTCATGCAAATAAATACTTTGAATGCCAATGATGAAGTGACACATTCCTGGAAAATCCCCCAGAATATAAAAGATATGCAGCATTAGACATACAGGAAATATAAAAAGCCCCCACTTTCATGACCCTCATCTCCTTCATGCAGCAACAAACACGAGGGTTTATTGCAAGATGTGGGTTTCCAAGTTCTGGCTTGGTGAGCCAGAACCTCCAGCATGTTCAGACCCATGTTTGTCTCAGCAAATGCTTTGAGACTTTGCTGAGGGATAAGGTCTGGGGGAGAGGGTTTGGGGTTGTGCTGTCTTCAGAGGAAGCCATTATTGCTAACAGGAAAGAGATATTTTTTTGTTGTTGTTTAACCTTGAGCAACCGAGGAAGAGCGGGTTATTATTTGATACATAACAGTAGCTTGCATCTGTTAAGAAGTGGGTTGGCACAGCTGGAATATAAAATGAAATTATAATGTTTGTAAAACTGTAGATGATGTTACCTTTGCTTCAGGCCTTGATTTGTTCATTACAGCTCAGATGTCATTGCTGTGTTAAAGGGGGTCAGTCACAGAAGAGCCGTGCAACAGTAACACACAAATCTCATGGAAAATAAGCAAGACTGTTTTAAATGACGGCTTGGCTGGGGTTTTCAAAGTGGCTGTGGGAATATGAAATCCATGGTGCTGCTCTGGAAGCTACCAAGACAGCTGGAGGAATTCTCTATCTCTCTTACAAGATTTCATAGAACTTTCCAAACAACTTTCGTAGATCTTTCCAAACAATGATTTTTTTTTTCCATTTTAACTTGAGACTTAAAATTTGCTTTTTGCCAATCAGCATCCTGAGAGTTCGGTTTGTGGTTTGATCTTTCCCTTTCGAGGCGAGAGGCAGCCGGCTGCGGGGCTGCGCTGCGAGTCCCGCTCGCTCAATCCGCAGCAAATGCTGCCCCTGGTGTTTCCGAGCAGGAAACACTCCACAGCCATCCCTCGGCTTTCCAAGTTTTGTTCAGAAGACCCTGGCGAATGTCACCAACCCCTGGATACTGCCATCACTTTTGGACTGGTTGGTTGTCAATGTTTTTAAAAGCAAACGGTTCCTTAACACGTTGTAACTTCCCTTGCGATTCGCGGCATTCTCATGAACACATTCAGGATAAAACAACGTAACAGGTCCTTGAACAAGGAATTATTTTATTCCTTCTGCTGACACTAATTTGTGACCTTTTTACCTGACATAGTAATCTCACATGAACTGTCATGCTTGAGCATTTTTTCTGTGTGAATTCCCTACTGCTGTTGAAGCTCTGAGTTTCCCAAACCAGCAGCTCCGTCCAGATGAGAAAAGCACTTACTTGAGCTGGGTTTACAGCAAGGAATTCTCACCATAGACATCCTGTCGTGCTAATAACTTCCCAAAAATGGAACAAAAAGACTGTGCTGAACCTGTGTCGCCTAAAATCTTGAGTGCATGCTTCAGTCTCAGCACGTGCCCCATTCATCTTTGTTTAGATCAAATTGCTTCAACGTTATATTACCTTCACTGGAACGACATATATTTAATATAAGCCCTCCAGAGGACTTTCTTAACTTGGAGCTTTGAATTTTCCGTCATTTCCATTATTTACTGTTCAGTGAGGATTCTTTGCCATTTTGATTTCCTGGGCTATTCCCAGCTGGGCTCATGTATGATGCTGCTCCCCTGGCAAATGATTTAACTTTGAAGCAGTCTGACTGCACCTGAGTCAGTTTTCTTGTCTTTAAATTTTGGGTACAAGGTGCTTGCAATTGCTGCCCTGTTTAAACTGTAAAGTAAGCAATCTTGAACTGAGCATTTCTGGTGCGGTTTTTTGGGGTTTTTTTGTTCTTTTTTTTTTTTTTTTTAACTAACAATAATTAATCCAAGAAAACTGTTTTTATATCTCATTTAATAAACAATAAGGGAAGAACCCCCAAACAACCCCATGCCACCACTTACTATCTAGACAATTACCAAAATTCACATCAACAATTCAGGGAAGTGGTGCCACTGATGGAGTTATTATCAGGTTTTTAAATACAATTTTACATATTTCTTGTATTATTCCTTGGCTGGTAGATCATACTTTTTTACATTCTTTTGTCTAATCTCTAAATTCAGATTAGAAACTGGTATTTTTTCCTTTTCAAAGCAGAATCAGAAAGGCAACTTTTGAAAGTCTACTTTGTGTGTGCTGGATATTTCTCTTGGAATGGTATTGTATTTACATATGTTTGTGTAGCATACATGCACACTAGCCCACGCTGTTTATCCAGACGGGCTTGAAAAAGGATAAAACTAGAAGTCTTTATTTATCCAAATAAATGTAAACTAGAGGAGTTAAGCATGGGAATTGCCCGTAATTGCCTGCTGAAGTGCTAAAAATAGCTGCTTTTTGGAAACAGGAGAAGCCTTCACTGTCGAAAAAGTGACAGTAACAGCTATCTACTATTAGCAAACAACTTTCTTTCCAAAAACTGAAGGACACTGGGAGAAAAATCGTTTCTTTTCATACTTCACTACAAGAACTGGACAGAATATAGACCAAAAAGAACCTCCTGCCCCAGAAGAACATCGTGTTAGTCAGCCTGATCCTATGCATAAATACCTTGTGTGAACTTCATCATTATCAGTCTCCAGTTACAGAACTTAAACTAGAGCAGATTATCAAAACATTACAGGAACTAAAGTAATTTCCAAGTATGATCGTTAATCACCCGTGCAAAGTCTAATCACATACTGAGCTCTCTTCATTGTTCCATTAAGACAGGTACTTAATCTTTATTAGAGCTACTGCTTCAAAAAACTAAAACTAAAAACAATTTAAAATATCCTACTGGAACAAACATTTTATTGTCTCACCTCCTAACTCCATTCAGCTTCCCTGATGTGGAAAAAAAAAAGCATGAAAGACTGGTGAGATTTCTAACTTCTCCCATCATTAGATATTTGCACAATTTTTTTTTCTGCTAGAAATATTCTGATTATTTCTATATATAGGAAGTCTCAGGGGTAAGAGTCTTCTTTGTGCTTCATGCTGTACTAGCATTTGCAGAAAGACCTGGAAAATTTGATCTAAATTTTTACATATTTACTCTTCTAAACAATTTTTTAACTTCCTGTGGTGAAGACAAATGTATAAGTGATGTAATGACACTTCAGATTTGCTGTCTTTTAGAAACACTTCAGGTAGAACAACAGCCCCAAAAATATTATCACTTCCTCCCATCTCAGTAAGGGGCATATCAGAGTTTAAGACATACAGTACACACAAAAACATCAGCTCCTGCCAAATCAAATATCTGTTTCTTACTGAAACAGAAATGAGTGATTTCAATTTAAGGCATTTCTTTAATCCTACTAGTGATACCACAGCCAAGATTAAGAAACCTATGCAAGCACTTTCTACCAAAAATTTCTATCAGAATACTTTTGTATTCCTGCTAGCAACAGAAAAAACAATAACCTGGAAAAAAAAATGCTGTAGATAGCACTTTTTAGGTGAATGAAGAGGAGGTGAGAGACAAGGTCTGATTAGAAATGGACCATTTCAATTTTCAATCAAACTGTATCTGTACTGAAATATTACCTTTAATCAGCAAGCCAGAATTTCACAAACTTATTTACTTTGGTAATGAATTGTTTTAATGCAGCAAAAGGAGAGATCATACATTCATTCTGACAACAATTTTTTAGGCAAAAATCATAGTAATGAGGGTTTTCAGAAAATTCATGTGGTAGCAAAAATTAGGACAGGAAGCAAAAAATAGTCAGGAAGACTCTAAGTTCTGTACATTACGTGGTACAGAACTCATTTCAGAATGGTTTTCCTTTGTAAGAATAAAGTTACACCAAATGTATGTTATGCTCTAAAGAAGCAAAACAAAGTAATACAGATGATTTTTTTTTTGACAGAAAGAAGTGAGGTATCTATAACTAAAAGGGAAATAGTCAAGATGGATTCCTGAGTACTTTTAAGTCCATGAGTGTGTTTCCACCAATATTCCCAGAAGAACAGAGATGAGGGAGGAGAAGGAAACCTTCAGCTTTGGTAACCAGGGAGATAGATATAAGACATACCAAACCTCAGAATTTTGTGTCTAACTCACAGGTAAGGTATGGAAAGAATACCTTCAGCATAAGTTTACTTGAGAGCAAGTCTCAATCTGTTTACTGGGAATTTTCATCTTGGTTTTGTGTATCTTGTATCTGTATGTGGTACAAAGGAGTACTGATGCTACTAACTTAATCTAACAATTTAAAACACTGCTGAATTTCAAGTCCTTTAAAAAGTAAAAGCAGATCATTTCTCACAATGAATGCTGGGAAAAGGGTAGTGAATGATGAATCTAAGGTACAGTCTCCACTTAAAAAAGGCAGCAGATGTTCATTGTTAAGCAATACACATGGTAGCAGTAGCCTACCCAATCAGCATATCTGTTCCCAGTAAAATGACAAAATAAGTGTTGTGACATTTTATGGACAAATCCATGAGAAATCAGGTTCCATTAGTTTTGCTGTTGAGAGAGTAATCTGTTCAAAGTATTCAAAGTGTTAACAGTATCTTTCACTAAGTCCTTCAGCCACAAAAGTCTAGTAAGGGTATGTGCATACAGCAAGATGTAGGATTCACAGTGTTGAGCCCTGCATTTTATCTTAGGCTATATCTGATTCTTTTTATATGCAGCCCAAAATACAGGGACAGAAGCACTGAATAATTTGGGTTGGAAGGGACCTTTAAGGATCATAATGGCCAGGGAAATCTTCCAGTATACCAGGTTTCTGAAAGCCCCATCCTAACCTAACTTTAACACTCTTCCAGGGATGGGGGCATCCACAGCTTCTCCGGGCAACCTGTGCCAGTGCCTCACCAACCTCATAGTAAAAAATTTCTTCCCTATGTCCATCTATATCTACCTTTTTCAAGTTTAAAGCTTGTTGTCCTGTCTCTACAGGCCCTGGTAAAAAGTCCCTCTCCATCTTCCTCGTAGGCCCGCTTTACACACTTACAGGTTGCAATAAGGCCCCCCAGAGCCTTCCCTTCTGCAGACTGAACAACACCAACTCTCTCAGTGCCTGTCTACAGCCAGCCCTCTGATCAATTTAGTGACCCTCCTCTGGACATGCTCCAGCATGTCAAGTCTTTCCTGTGCCAGGACCCTAGAGGTGGATGCAGCACTCCAGGTAGGGTTCCATAAGAGCAGAGGGGCAGAATCACTTCCCTCTGCCTGCTGGCCACGATGCTTTGGATGCAGCCCAGCACACAGTTGGCTTTCTGGGCTGTGAGTGCACATTTACAGTTCTTGTCCAGTTTTTCAGAATGGACAGTACCATACTTAAACCTTCCCAAATCCTTGAAAATCTGCACTGATTTGGGTTTCATGCAATTCTGGTAAGCCACGCATCCTGTTTCTGACTAACTCCTACTTTCTGTTAAGTTACACTGGAAGAATTCTTGCTTATCTTGCATGGGCATATGAATCCATTCTCTTAGGACTGCAGTTACTCCAGGTTGCTGCCATTATGTTTGCACAATGTAACCTGATGTTTAAAATCTCAGTAAATTGCCCCAGCTGCTTATCAGGGACAGCAGTGTGGGCCCATGTGCTCATTTAGATGGCCAAGCCAGACTCAGTCTGTATGACGCCCGTACTGTGACTCATCACCTACTTTCTCAAGAGAGGAATGACTACTGTGCTGCAAATGCAGTCAGGGCTGCAGAATATTTCCTCTGTTGCCTTGCAACTGTCTATACTGATTCCTCAGAGGAGAAATAGATCTTTGCATTTGGGTCCTGTTTGTTGTAACTATCATTCTAACTGACTGGATTTGCTTGCACATAATAAGCAAAAAGGAAGGTAAGATGCAAGTCCTAAGTTCTTGTATATCAAAGCCTTATCTTTTCAAATAATACTACTTCAAAAGATCTCAGCATCTCCTATGTTCTCTACAATGCAGCTCAATCTAAATAGATGGAAGTTTTATTTCACAAGTAAATAGATATTGAACTGATATTTCTGACAGAAGGAAACTTTAAGTGATTAATGCAGTAAGACTGGAAGGACTGATTTGGTAAAACTTTGGGTTTATATTGACACAGATGAGAAAAAAGATACAGCACATTATCAAACAGTAATTTAAAGGCATATGAATTTAGGTACAACAGCCTACATAGAAATCTCAAAGTCCAGGCAGAGATAAAGTGCATGCAGATGAAGTAGGCCATTCAGATTTTTAAAGATATCTTTCAAAGAGCTATATAACCTCTTAATCAATCTTCTCTTCTTGAAAATTGTCTGCATCTTCCATGTAATCTTCAAGATCATTGTATTTCTGTGAATGAAATAAAATTTGTACAATTTATCAATATTTAATAACTGTATTATGTAAAGACTGCTTTTTCTTGTTCAATACGACTAAACATGTCAATAACAATTTAGAAGCTATATCTAAAAGCATACTAAATGCAATTGTACTACAAATTGTATTAAAATAGTTAATGAAGTAGTTCTGAACAATTCAAAGTTCTTCAGTGTAAGCGGAATGTTAAAATATTCTTGCTGGGCCTCATGTACATCTTTGCCATCTTTCTAAGCTACAGCTTAAATTTGTTTTGTTGCTGCTTTCAAATGAAACAGGGGCCTGCCATCCCCAGCGCAGAGATGAGGTAGCTGTAGCTGTCAAAAAGCCTCATGTCAAAAGCTGATGCAAACTCTGTGTGAGTACAGCAGCACAGCACTGTTTGAAACACTGGGTCAGCAGAAATGGGGGAATGGTTGAGCTGAGTTGTATTATTGATGGCTGGTAACTCAGAACTGATCCATTCAATGAGACATTTTATCTGAACTAACGTTCATCTGCTTGGAAAAGAACACAGGGAATAACCCAGTCATACCTTCTGAATCCACCCACTCTCTTCCAAGTGGCTGAAAAGCCGCTCTACAGTGTCTTTGACTGGTTCATCCTCAATGCCATCCAATCCAGCAACAGAGCTGCAATCCATGTATAACTTGAACTTGAAGTGTTTCAAGTTGTGATAAACTCTTGTACGATTTGCACACACCACGCCAACCTTCAAAACCTAGGCCAGATCCAACAAATCATTCCCTTGGATAGAACCATGATTATCTTCACAATATACAGAATTGGTGGGCTAATCTAGTCAGATTTAACCAGTCAGCCCAGGAAATTTTTTGGAATAATGAAATAAACAGAATGACACTACATGGATAAAATTAGCACAAACCCATGTAGTTTTCACAGCCACAGCAGAAGGATTTTTGAGCAAGCAGGAAGGCAGCAAGTCCAAGCAATGGCAGCTTATCAGTGCAGTCTCTTTGTGAACACAGTCATTTTTGTAATTGGGTGTATCTTTCCTATCTCCCAGTGGAACTTTGTTACAAAATCATTAACACTTTAGACAACCATCATATTGTAAAAGCAGAGAAAGCAGAGGAATTATTCACTTTTGCTTAATATATAAGTACTTCCTAGGGAGATGAAATACCAGTTTTAACATTTTGTCGGCTGAGTAATAATTCAATATTTCTTCAAGTAATACATATAAACAGATACTGGCATACACCCCACAGCACTCAATAAATGGAAAGGATAAATTTTAAAAAAATAAACTATGACCTTTAAGTTTTATACAATACAAACATTAATCTGCAACTGTCTGAGAGGAATGGCTAAGCTATGATGCTGCAGAAAAAAAGCCTCTGCATCTTCCAGTTATTACCAGTTCTACTTCTATGATTTCCATGCAGAAAAGATGGAACTGTCTTATCTCATTTTTTTTCACAGCAGTATTTATAGGTAAAAAATGGTAAAATGTGCCTGTTATTACATAATCAGAGAATGGATTAGAATAGATTTGTTATCATCTATCAGCACTACCATGAAAATACTGAGTAGTTTACTTTGGCTTTCCTAAGTGTTCACTAAAAATGTCACATTGGAGGTGTGGGGAGGGAGCAAGACTCAATTTTCACCTGCCTTTAAGCACATCTGCATTTCACAAGAGAATGTTTTGTTCCATGTCTACCAGACAGTAGATAGGACAGCAAGTCAGAAGTCTCCACTCAGTACATGACACACAGGTGCACTGATTACTACTTCAACCCATGGAGACAAAGCATAACAGGTGAAATCTACATCTGGCTGATTTTTTTTGGAAGTCAGGTTTTTTAAAAAGTAACAATTTATACATATGTAAAGAAATTGATTTCATTTTTCTGAAAAAAACCCAAAACAGAAATAAAAACCCAACAAAAAAAACCCAAACCAAAACAAAACAAAAAAACCAAAAAACCAAAAATAAACAAAAAAAAAACAAAAAAAAAAAACCAAAAAAAACCAAAACGAAAACAAAACACAACCAAACCCTCATCAACTTATCCTCCAAGGACAACGCTGTTTTGGACTGACCTCTTGTCACACCCTAACAAGTATGTAAATGGCTAAAGTCCTCTGCATTTGTAATGTAAGCTGCAACTGCATTGCTGTTTTACATTACATGCATATATATATATACACACACACACATATATATATACACACACATATATATAAGAACCAAATTTTAAGTTGCAAAACTATTTCTTGTGAGCCACGAAAGTTATACATTTTATTGCTAATAATCTGAATACTCTCAAATTACAGGAAAGTTAAGTTTTAACTAAAGCTTACAACCCACTTTCTCAATGCATGACCAAATGTTTGCATTTGTGAGCAGCTCCCCAAAACACCTTACCTACTTGTGCAACCTAGCACTAGCTCTATCTGCTAATAATGGAAATAACAGAAAAGTGTACTTTTAAAGATCATGTAAATAGACTTTATATGTATTAGTTATATATATTTTTAACTATATGAATTTATCTCAATTTCTTAAATATATTAACTAGCAGCTGAGTGGATATCACCAGGTATAGTACCAGTTCTGTCAAAAGAGACTCACTTAAAAGAACTTCTGATCTGGCCTATAGTAAGTGGTTATTAACTGAAATTTTAAACATTTTGATATAAAAAATGCCTATTACTCTATTTTAATTCTCTACTGAACATGTACATGTTGTACCTATGTACAGCTCCACTTTCTAATATCCCCAAAACTGAAAAACTAAGGCTTGTGTTTGGTGGTGCAGGTGCTTCTGAAGTGTAAGACCCTCCAACTAATGTTGAGCCTGGACAAATTCAAATTTCCAGAAGCACCATTTCAAATACTGCAGCAATGAAGAATTGAGCTGCAGTGTTTCGTAGAGCATTGCACAACTTTTCAAATATCTCAAGCAATGAGGTGTGGCATTTGGAACATTATGTGATATAAAATAGGAGATACCATCTTGCATCAAACTGATGGCCCAGTTTTCTCCCCTGTGACAACAGCTAGCAGGAGATATGTAGGAAGTTAGTATAAGATCCAGCACAAACATTAGAATGATCATACGATTACCACATATTTTCTGGCAGCAAAGAGTTAAGATTGTTTGTATCATCCCAAATAACATGCTCCATAGTGTGAAAGAACCTTTCCCAAGAACCTGTCTAATCCATTTTGGAACCCAATACTATTTTCCCCCTCCAAAATACCCTGTGGCAGTGAGTTTCATAGCTTATTTATGTGCGACATGGAGAAACGCCAAAGGCAAATAGCTAAATATCATATAAATGTAACTATGTATTGTGTTTTTAAGCAAGAAAGATACTGTATTTTTAGACTGCTATTTCAGAACGCAGCTTTGGAAAGAATCTCAGTACTGTACTCACTCTAATTTTTTCCCCTCACAGTTCTCAGTCCCTCTGTATCAATGCTTAACTTAATCTACTTAAGCTGGCCCTATCAGCCAAAGCTGTGTTAAATCACTTTGTATGGAATGTAGGAGCATGGCTGGACAACAGCAGAACATGTGGTGACTGAATCCATGTCCTCTAAGCGTGTTTATAAACAGCAAGACTGAGAGTAGAAAACTGTTTATAATCCAGGTGATGTAAGGAGCAAGGAAGTGTGGGGGACACTTGTATCTCTAATCCTTGCGATTCTCCCAGATCAGGGGGAAATGAGAATTGGCACCTACGCAGTGAACAATCGCTGCAAGCCTAAGCAGAATTGGAACAGCTGTTTCTCTTCTCTTTCTACTGGCAAAGCAGAATACTTCAGAGATGAGAGAAAAGTTCTATGCAGAGGAAGGAGGTTGGAGGTCTGGTTTTGTTCTCTTCACATCCACTTTTCTCGGGTATTTTCAAACAAATATATAGAAAATAGTCCAACTACATATTTCCGTTCAATTTGACCTGTCAGTGCTGAACTGCCTTCTCTATCAGTCAATTAGGCTTGTGAAATGAGTGTTTTATGTACCTCCATGAGCCTTTTTTTATTTTGTATTTTTTTCTAAATTGGCAGGACAAGTTGCTCAATGCATTGCCAGCAGAGCTTTAAAGACAACTTGAGAACAGTACTTTTTAGCAGTCTAAACTGCAGGTCACCATAAGAACACAAATGTTGCATTACAAGATACTATCAAAAATGACTGGAAAGTGCTCAATTGCTCTCTCTCTTGAGTCTGCTTAACAGCCACTGAGCTACACTGAGCAGGCACATAGCAAATATCCCCAGATGCTGGTGTACACAGGGAAAAAAAAGCTCTCATTTTGTACTGCTAAGCTCAGAAGGACAAAAACGAACTAGCAAGTTAGTTCAGTATTCCATAGGCTATTTCAAGTTTTTTTCCAAAGTGAAAAATAGCCAACACTTAATGCAGGACAACATTTGATCAGCTGTGAGGGAACACATGATCAGCAGTGAGTGAGTTACTTCCACAGTTAAGCTGAAAGTTAGGTAAAGATTAAATTCTTATGCTAGTTCACTAATTATTTCTGGTTAGGTAAGGCACACACTTCCCATGAAAAACTGTATTTTGAAATTAGTGATCTGTATGTAAGGAAGAATGACTATGACAGACTGAAGTATCAGTGCTGGGATGATTGCAGAGGACTTACTGTTTTCCTACAATAAACAAAAGGGGATTTAAAAGGGGAAAAGCATTGCTGGAAAAGCCTAGTTTTCTTGACTATCATGCACATACATACTTTTCAAAACAGAGTATCAGCAACTGCTGCTCAGAAGGGTCTGTAAATTTAAGAAAAACTCTGGCCCAGATTTTCAAGCTCCTGCATTACATGCTGAGCCCTGTATAATGACAAAATGATAATCGTAGTGACACCTCTCAAATCTGTAAATTAGAGAATTTGCAAACACAAAGACAATAGAGGTTTGAGCTTCAGTAAGGTATACTGCCTGTTTGACATGGGCTTCATTTTATTTTTACTTAAGAAATCCTATTATACCTCATTAACAAATATACTAAAAAACCCCTTATTCTGAAGCTTTTATTTTCAACAAATACTGTGAGGACCTAGGCTGTCCTTCAGCTGTCCTTCAGTTGTGTTCAAAAATTCTTTTATACTCACAAATGAAAATACCATCTGTGTCTCCTGAAAGGGAACAAAGGCAGAACTTGGATATCAGCTTGGTAAACAACTGTAGCAGTACTTTATTCTTGACAAATCATGTACTTTGAATTTATCATAAGAGGTCATGAATTGCATTACTGAAGGTCATATGCATACCTCATCTTAACAATTATGTGTAGCTGTAAATTTGAAGGGAAGATCTCTAAATATTAGAAACACCCAGGTTCTTGAGAGTCAAGGTTTTCAAAAGGCTCAGCTGTGAAATAAAATTGTATCAGGCTATTATTAAATTATTTTAGGTGACTTCTCAAGTCACCAAAATATTCTAGAAATGACAACTGAGAGAAAAATAGATGCAAGATGACCTAAATGGAGGTGTTGTCTAGTTTGGACAAGTAATTCTGATAATGCAGTAATAGGGAAAAGACTCTAATAAAATGTATTGATGTAGGTAGGAACAAGTTTTCTTGAAAGAAGCTCAGCAACTTCAAGTGTCAATGCATCTGAGAAGCCAAGATAATTTGTCCTGACTGAACAGCTACGAGGGAAATAGCAGATATGGGAAAAAATCTGAAGAATGAAGTAGTAAATTCAACAAGGTCGCACTTGGACTGTTAAGATGACCATTGGACTGTGTCACTCAGTGTTTGAACCTAGAGCAAACAAGAACTGTTGGAATGCACATGGACCCTCCAAGTGCTAGAGGCAGACCAGGCACAGAATGAGCAAACCTAGCGACCCAATGTGGAACAAACCTTACTTGCAACAAAATAGAAAACATAATCATTCAATGGCAATGACTGTCTGTCATACAGAAAGTTACCTGTACAACATTTCTGATCACTAGTCAATGCAAGATTGTTGCTGGGAAAGTCTTAAGGGCATTATAGGTGCACACACAAAGGTAAAGAGCTTTTTCATTAAGGTGTAGATGTGGGGAGGAAACAGCACATGGGTCGTTGTGATGCAGGCAAAACCAAAGGTCATAGAAAAACACCTGATTTATTTTCTTGATAAATGAAAAACTTAAAAATAAAACTTAAAAATAGAGCACAGTTTTGAAATTACCTGTTTATCATCTGACATGAAGTTATCCACTTCCAAAGTTTTACTATTATATAGTCTTCCAGAGAGCAACACACTGAACTTACAATAGCGCTTCATTTCACAGGCCTGACAAGACATATTTTTTGTATTTTTCAAGCTTATGTGAACATCTGGGTAACAATCCACACGCTCCTGAAAAACAGATTCCAAATAACATTAAAAGATCTCTGTAAACTGAAAGATGCCTGAAACAGCCTGCTGAGTACTCTGTACTCGCACAAAATTCATCCAAGAGAAATGAAAAAGATCCAAATTTCATTATTACAGTAATTATTAAATCATCACACCCATGACACTAATACACTTCAGGTAATATACATACAATGACTAATTGCTCTATACTGACTTAATTTTTTTTTGTAGTAGTAGAAAGTTCAGGATGAACATACTGTTTACCTTTCTGTGGGAGATGGAAAAAATTTTGTTAGAACGTTTAGCAAGTGACAAAAAAATCCTCAAATGTCATCTGCTGAAGTTAGCAGGAGACACATTCAGGTAGCTGAGAACAGATTCTGTTCTGTTACCTGAATGTTTGTCTGGTTATCATCATGTAAAATACTTCTGATATTTATATAAACATCAAAACAAAATATTTAAATTAAAAAACAATAGTTGCCAGTAAAAAGGATATATAATTATAGTGATTATTGCACCTTTACAGAGAATTTCAGCATTTAAAGTGGAATCTACAAACCTTGTATCGATCTTTCCAGCGACTTCTACAGATTAAGTTCTCAAGACGAGGCTGAATGAAGCGGTCATCAAGATAATGAAGTGAGAGCAGCATATCTCGTGCATACTTCTTTTGTCTCGTTCCATCTGTTCGGTGAGAATCGTTACTAGTTTGCTGACCACCCTATGTTGTACAAGTTTTTTTAGATAAAATTTTCCAGGACATTATGCTTCTGCATACTTAGAACTATGAATGATTTTACTAAACTGATATTGAATACATTTGCTGCTGTTACCCATAAAAGTTATGAAAAAACTCTAGAATCAAGTCAAAAGCTCTCATCTCAAATGGAGATCCATTCTCTCAATGCCATTTAAAAGAATGGAAAAGGAGTAAGCATGTAGGAGAATGCCCTGCTTTTCAACCTGTCTGTTTAAGTTGTTCAAAATGTATAAGGGAAGTGGTTGGAATCCACAAAGACAAACTGCTCTGAGCTACTTTAGAGCAGAAATTTTCACAACTCTCTTTGTCACTTATAAAAATCACCGAGAAAGTGACCTTTACTTAGGCTAGCACAATCAGATGCCTTGAGTTAGGCAGCATAAGTACTTCCAGATACTTACTCAAGCAAAATAAATAAAAAAGCATGAGGATGAGTAAAGCTACCACTATTACTGTTTCCCAGATACATGGAATTAAACAGGAATTAAACAGGACTTCCCTAGATGCACACTGCCCTGGAATTTCAGTGTTTACAGACGTAAAACTTAATTCAGCTACCTTCCCATGCCTTCTAGCCAAGCTGTTATGCAAAAAAAGGAAGACCTGAGAAGGACCACTGGCTATCTAGCTTTCTATATAAAAGTAGTTCATGTCATTATAGCCACCATAATTGCAATTAACTGTTTTTCCATATTCACTTTACACACACATTTGCAGTATGAGCTTGAAGAGGCTGTGCTAGACCACAAAACAAAAACCCTCCCAATAAAAAGCAAGTGTGAACTCCAATACTATAGTAGCTGCTCTTGAGTCAAAACTAATTAAGTGATTCACTAGCATTAACTCAGAACAGTCCATTCTGTGTTGTAAAAATACGTTTTTGTAATGCTAGGCAATGTTCATACAGTTCATGTACAACCTCTAGCTCACCCGCAGAGCTCATTTACTTCCAGCAACTTGGCAGTAAATTGTTACATATTATTGAGCAGATATCACTTGAAATAGAAGGAAGCTATTACAACATTAATCTGGCGTGTTTACTTATTACTTTTCAAGGGCTTGTTTTTACTTGTTGAAACAAAACAAACCAAACACCTGAAAGAACTAGCAGCAGTAGATGAAAGACATTTTTAACTTCAAGAGTATACAGCCTTTATTCTGAGGCCTGTGGTATACTTCAGTTTCTCCATTTCCTCTTAGTTCCTGATGACACCAAAACCTCCATTCTTGGCACTTTACTGACTCCTTCCACAATCTGACACTGAGAGTCCTCTCCTTAATCCCATCTTTACAGGGCTTATGAAACTATGTGTGAGGCTGTTATTCAGCCCCACTAGGCCAAATGCCAAAAAGCACTTCCTCAGAAAGAATAAGACAAGTACTGACTGCAGCTGAAGCTTATTTATCTGATGTGTTAAAAAAAAAAGGGAAAAAAATTCATCTCCACAACTAAAAGCATTTATTATCTATCAAATTCCTAAGAAAAAAAGCTGTGAAGCACAAGAGATTTTGACAAATCAGCTGACCTTGAAATGTTTTCATTGAGATATCTGCTTTGAAACTAATTTGGTTTTCATGCTGGAAAGGTTACTACTGATTAGTAACACAGAAACACATTCCTACATCTCAAGAAGGCATTTCAAGCCTTCTGTGCTCAAGAATTAAGTCTACACATTTTTCCAAGATTACTGTATCATTTTCAGAAAGATCCCCTCTGCTCTTCCCCACCAAAGTTATACAGCAGGAAAACCACAGATTTCAGGACCCTCAGTTCTATATTCTCATCAGTAGAAACACCCTTCCCTAGAATAAATGGCTTTGTATAACTGTAAGTGCATTAATATATTATTTAATGCAATTTACTTACCATATAATGAGCTCAGAAAACCCTCATCAATTGCATTTATGAGGAAAGCCTTTACTATTCTTTTGAAGTGTACATAATGATCACAGCGAAATACTGTTAAGAAAGCAATATAACCAAAATTTACCAAAAGAAGAAAAAAAAAACCCCAAAAAGTAAGCCATGTTAGAAATCCTATAAGAAGAATTCTTTTCTCCAGTATTATAAGTTTAGAACTTTAAAGTTATTTAAATATAGATTTAGAAACAATTTCAATGCACAACATCCAAACTCAAAGGATTTTGCCTTTAAATTGTACTTCTCATCCCTATGATACTACAGAATTTTAGCATTCTAAAGTCAAATGTACTTTCAGCAAGAAGAGTCCACAGTAAGAACTACAAACACCAAGAGAAGTGAATAATTTGTTCTACAAATAGCAGAAAATAATGTAAATCAGAGAAGGCCAGGCATAGGTTGTGGTCATGGGTTTTTGCTTGCATTTTGGCTGTTGTGTTCATTTTTTTCTTTCTTTCAAATACAATTCTGCTGAGGTCTTCACTGGGGAAGAAACACCACAAATGCTTGTGACTACCTACACTAGCACTGACTGTCCAGTCACTACATATCTACTTCTAAACAATAAAATATGGAAGAAAACTCACACAAGGTTCTGCTTCAAATCTCTCTGCTCCATCCAGAAACTGCTTTTCATAAAAGAACAACTTGAAGAGTTTCCTTGCTCTTTGTAATTTGGCCGAGATTGGCTAGTGAAGTCAGAAACCCCTCTAGACCTCTGGCCCCAAGTCTCACCACCACGGAATAAAAATACATAAAAAACCCTCAAAATAAAACAAAAAAACACCCCACCCCCCCCCAAAACAAAACAAAATAAACCAAAACAAAACAAAAAATCCCAAGCCTCAAACTCATAGCGAGAATTTGGACAGTTTAACATAGCGCATAAATGACGAGACTGTAGGATGAAGGATGATGCTTTCAGGTCTCCACAGGAATGAATGCATCAGAGGCAGCCTACTTCATCCTAAATCAAACCAACTGAAATAAAAACTCTGAAATAAGGTTTTGCTTTCTCCCCCACAACTTATACCCTCTCTTTAATTAGATACCAAAAGACTCTAAAAGTTTACTGTGAAAATCAGAATGCTTTCATAATAAATTGAAACTTTTTAGGTATCTGCTTTTAAATATCATATCCTTTTCCTCAGCATTTGTATTTAGCCCATTAATTTTTATTACAGTACAAGGAAGTTATACACGAAAAATTATCACTAATTTTGATCTTACACTGTGGGATGTAGTGTGCCAACAGCTCGCTGTTTGATGGATTTGGTTGCTTTTGATGTGGCTGATTTTCACTCTGTACATGCTCTGTATTATCAATGGCAGCGTCGTCATCATCATCATCATCATCATCATCGTCGTCGTCTTCCTCTACTATAAAATCTTCTATGCTGTTATTGTCAGTTCCACTACCTTCTGATGGTGTGAGGGGCAACTGACAGAGTGGTTCCTCTTCTACTGGTGCTTCACGATTAGAATCCTAATTAAAATTTAAAAAGTAGTCCAAACAGAAGAAATTTCAGTATTTGCACAGACAATATACTACATACACCAGCTAAGGTTTTTGGCCATCTAATAACACCATTTGTTCAATCAACAAGAAAGCATGCACTTCCAAAAAATACATCACTCTGTACCAGACGACAATCCCTTTCAGCTTTAAATTAGCTACTTCCATGTGCCTCTCTTCAGTCTGCTTCTAGGAATTAAGCAAACATGAAATCTCCAAGACACTTCAGCAGGTATTCTGCTTGCTGATAAAAACAATTTGATAGATTTTTAGCAGTCAGTAGTAATCCAGTTAATGTGATGTTAAAATATTACAGAACTAATGCATTCAAACCCAAAAAATCCCACTAATTTGTATCTCATAACCTTTTCTCACATTAAAAATTTTCTCCAATTAAATTTCAAAGATAAAACCCTGACCTCACAATTTGCACTGCTGCAGGATCTCCGAGCAGCACTTTGTCTTACAAGTTCTTTCAATTTTGCAAGCACTTTCTGTTTCCTACTAGTAGAAACATTCTCTGTAGGGCATGTTTTATCAGGCTGCCGTTCTTCAGAACTCTCATCGTCATCCATTATACAGCGGCGTTTGGCAACAACTTTTCTAACAAGTATGTCACTGCCCTCACTTTCATCACTGTCATACATGACAGAAGTGCTCCAACTCTTACGCTTCCCAGGCACAACGAGCTCATCGTCACCATCATCTGTTACTTCCCCACTGTGGTCTTTCCCCTCGTGATCTGAAAGACTGTTCTTCACAGCCGTTTGAGCTTTTTCATCTATTTCACTTTCTGATGTGCTAGACTCCTCCTCCTCCGAGGTAGCTGTGGATTCGTCGCTGCTGTCAGGCAGTAGGAGCGCCCTTCTAGTGCGTCTCCAATCGACTCGGGATTTGGACGATGGCGCTTCTCTCCCTGCTGTCTTACTTCTTGTTTCATATCTTCTGACAGCTGGTTGTACCCCCATCGGAAGGCTGTAGCAACACACCTAAATACAAACCGGTAGAACAAAGTACTTAGTACACTCTGCCATTCAAAGGGTTAAAAAAACCCCCAAAAACATACGAGTATACACATTTTGTTCCATATGTTTATGACTTAGCAGCACCATTCAGAGACTCACGCGGAAGCCAGTACCAGACAAAACTCCGCACGCACAGCAACTTCTCGAGAGGCTAGATCTCACTCAGGTCAAGCAGAAACGCTCGGCGTGACTGCCCTGAATGAACCAGGTCCGGGGCGCCGCTGCCCTCCCTCGGGCGCCTCCCGGCTCCGGGGCCGTTGTGGGGCCCTTCCGCCTCGGGACCCCCCGGCCCGCCCGCCGTCGTTTCCCGCCGCCGTTTCCCGCCGCGCGCCTCCTCAGCCGCCGCGCGCCGGCTCCCGCCTCCTCCGCCTCTCCGCGCATCGCGATTGGTCGCCACTCCTGTCACTCATCTTATCGCTATGTTTACGGAAGTGCGGTCACGCCGCGGTGGGGCTCGGGAGGAGGGGTATGGCCGTGTTGGCGCGCAGTGCCTGGCGAACCGGAGGTACATGGTTCGAATCCCGCCTTGGTGGCTCCCGGTGCATCACCCGAAGGTCTCAGGCAGTGCTATCGTGTGGTGGCTTAATTGTTTATGCCCGTTCTCCATGCGTGCCCGAGAAAAATCTGAGTGGGCTTGGTGGGGTACAGCCCCTCCCTAGTGGGGCTGGCAGGGAGCGCCGCTGGTCTGAGCGCCCCCGCCACAGCAGTTCCTCAGCAGCCCTGGGAGCAAACCCGGTGGGTTTGTGACGGGGGCTGAGGGAGTTGGGAGTGTTTAACCTGGAGAAAAGTGGGCTCGGAGGGCCCGTATCGTTCTCTAGAACTGCCTGAAAGGAGGGCATAGCGAGGATAAGGCAGGAGGAAAGGGCCTCAAGTTGTGCCAGGGGAGGTCTAGGTTCTACATTAGAAAAAAATTCTTCCCTGAAAGGATGCTCAAGCATTGAAACAGGCTGCCTGGGGAAGTGGTGGAGTCAGCGTCCTTCGCAACGTTTAAAAGACGCGTGGATATAGCACTTGAGGACAGGTTTTAGCGGTGGACACGGTGGTGGTGCTTGATGATCTTGAAGTCTTTTCCAGCCTTAACGATTCCACGATTCTGTAGATAATGAGCTTCTGCTGATTTTCTGCATAAAGCGTCTTTTAATAGGATGCTGGATTCTGTTCAGAGCTAATAAGCTTACAGATGCATTTTAATAACACGATTCATGTCTTAAATTTTTTCTGTTTTGCTTGGTCTGTGGCAGAAAACTGCTGTTACATTGGAACTCATTCTGCTGACATACTTTTGTACTCTTTTAATAAGATCTTGTAATTGCTTCCATATTTTTAAATAGCTGCTACCAAACCATAAGGAGAGGAAAGACAATTATTTCTCATCTTATTTACATAATGAATTTGATATGGTGAAAAGGTGTGCACCCATGTGTTGAACTCCCACCAAAATGTTTATATTGAAAGGGTTATAATGGTTATAATTCAAGGATGTGAAATATGGGGTTGTGTTTCGTGTCAGGTAGAAAAAGGTGGCTTGTGTAGTTGTAATTGTGAAATGTGTGGAACGAGGCCATAAGACAGTTATTAAAAAAATGAGTTTTAATAAACAAACAAAAAAGAAAGCATTAAAAAAACCCCTTTAGGTGAATATTTTGCTTGCTTATAAGTGAATAATGTGAGCTTTAAAGTTTTCACAATATAAGTTTTAAGTTTTCTTTAACATGTAGGATAGAAGAATGCAGAATTATTTCTTTTGAAAGTAAAATTATTATAAGCTTTAAGCTGCTTTGTAACAAGAAGTTTTAAACTATAGCTTTAGAATATAAAAAAAAAGGAGTTGTAATCACCTAAATAAAAGAAGGAAATGAGCTTATCCCAAGCTAAAATTGAAGATCCTGGAAAAGAAAACTGGACAATCCTGAGAAGGGAAGCTGGACATCACCTTCACTGATTTACCATCCTAAAAGAAGAAAACTGGACATCATCTTCACTGATTTACGATCCTAGAAAAGAAAGCTAGATCTTACCATCACAGATGTATAATCCTGAAAAAGGAAGCTGGACTTCACCACCACTGATGTATGCTTCTGAAAAAGGGAAAAGCTAGACATCATCATCACTAATTTACAACCTTAAGGTATAGAAATTAGACGTCATCAATAGGAACTGATTACAATGGAGTATAGAAATTGGACTTCACAAATGGAAACTAGGAGGAAAGCATAAAAAAACCCTGCTGAGAAATGCTTATGAGGATGCTCAATAAATACCAGCAAAAATTTGTAGCCAGCGTGCAGTTGGAGGGGAGACCCTCACTGTACCCAGTGTGCTGCTTTGCTCACACTTCACCATTTCAAACAATAAATTAATAAATTGATCGTTGCTTGATATATTGGCTGAGTCAAGCTCTTTATTCTTAACAAGGATTATATTGCTTTAGGGGATTTATAGTCCTGGGCTGACATTTCTTTTAATTGCTTATTGCTTTACATTTAAAGTCAGTATGTGAATTTTCATGTAAATATACAGATCAGAGTTTACCCATGATTTATTATTTTCTCCAAAGTATGGTGGAAGTCAGCATTTCAGGGTGCTGCTCTGTCCCTGGTCTCCATCCCATTTCTTGCTTCCAACGTCGCCACCTTGTGACAAAAGGCACGAAGGAATCCTGGTAGTTTTACTTCTGTAGCACACATGACGGAAATAACGTAATTACAATGAAAATACTGTATGTAACTGAAGAAAATAATTAGTAAATACATTTTTTCCCTAATTCAATGACATGAAGCGTTTCAGTTACGAATACTGGCTTCTGAAGGACAGCAAAAGCTTTTACTATTCACAATGCTTATATCTTGATTTTTCTGATGATTTTTCAGGTGAGCCCCTAGCCCAGGGGGTCTACAGCATGGGGTCATGGGCAACCTTGGATTTAGTAGCAGAATTCAGTCAAAAGACAGAAGTTTTCCAAACAGACAAATTTTCCTCAAAACTCCCCTCTGAGTGTCTTAATATGTTCTGTACGTTAAGCAAACTCATTTGTCTGATAGAAAATAAATGCAGTTGATTTTCTTGTGTACCATAGCATTTTTCCTGACTTTGTACAGTTACTATGCCATGTGATGGCAGCAGCATCTCCCCAGCACAGAGTTTTGTATTTTACTGGGGTATTCCAATCCCATGTGATTTTAGATAATAGAGAAATTATTATATTGAAATCTTTATTTTAAGTGGTAGCTGCCAGTAATCCCTTCTGTTGCTGGCTGCTTTAGCCACTGAGGATTTTCTCTGCTGCTTTCCAGCTGGGCTGTTAGCTGTCTGGCTGTTGCTGTGTTCACATTGCAGTTTCTCTGGAGCGTTAGCTCTTCTGGTGTTCAGTAATGTACAGAGTTATATGAACATTCCTTCCACAAAACAGACCCTTCCTGCTTGGGGTATTCTCCTTTCCCTAAGGTAAGCAATGGGAAGCTCAGAGCCCACAGTTCCCAGGGACTGTTTCCTGCAGCAGTGCAGCATTTGCAAAGGCCCCATGACTCCCAGGCATACTGAGCATTAGGCTGGCTCATGCCCAAATAGCAGTGCTGGAATTTACCCCAACTAGATAAAAAACAAAACAAACAAACCCAAACCAAATAAGCAACTTAGAAAGCTCTTTTTGACTTTTACAGTTGTGGAGAGGTTCAGCCTGGCTGGGACTGGCACAGGCACCAAAATTGCTCTTGCTCTCTGACATATTGCAATAGCTCAACAGTGTGTTAGAGCAGAAGTGGCAAGTCACCTCTGAGTTTGACAAGAGGTTTAGGCAGTGGCACCCATGACAATGAGCTTTAATGCTTTTGAAATAAATTTTCAGCATTGCATTTCCTTAGAAGGGACTTTTTTATTGATCACCAGCTTACATCACCAGGGACTCCCCATCCCTTCACCAAATGCACTGCTCAGTCCATTTATGTCATGCATTAAAGAGAGACATAACTTAACCAGTTATAGTAAGAGTTTTATCACCAGAAAGAGCTGCTAGCACTCATAGGGAGGTCCCCAAGTAAGGCTATACCTGAACTAGAGAAATTGAATATAAGGTCATCTTTTCTTTTTTTCTTTTTTTTTTTTTTTTTTTATTTTATTCATTTTCTCTATATTCATTGAACTCAACCTCCTGCAGGGTACGTGAAGAGCATATTACGGGGGACTCACTATTTTACATTTCTCTGCCTCCTATTTCTTGTCAATGAAAGACCATTTCCCTAATTTTAGGGAGAATCCCTGCAAATGTTAAGCCTGCCCAAAAGCCCTTGTACTGCTGGCTGACTTTGACCTGATTCTTGCGATTTTTTTGTTATCACTCTGTAGTCAGTAGCAACAGAGAAATTGACTTTAATAGTTATAATTTTTTAAGAGAAAAGATTTTAAGATTCCATTTCAAATGACTATTTTAAAAAACATACAACTCCATTTAGAAGAAGTATGTTTCCAAAAAAACTTTAAAAAGTTTCCTGGAGCTCAAAGATTTCATAGTTATTCTAAAGTCCCCCCTCCCTCACACTTTTGTGAATAGTACAACTTTTCTCAGAGAATGGAATTCATTTCTGCATAGAAGCCTTTTTAAGGAATTAAATGGGGTTTATGAGATCCCTAATCCTGATTCTGGCTCTTTGTGTGGTGTTGAATTTCATAGAAAGAGTGAATTTCAGACAAAAGAGACCAACGGAGTTAACATTTAATCTCTGTTTGAAACACTGAGAGCTTTCTGGTCTTGTGAGGTTCTGAAGTGATGTTTCATATACAAAAGTTTTCTTTGTGTATCTTGTAGACTGGATCGTGATTACTAGATGACTTGCATGATGTTGTCAGCAGTGCCTTTGGGAGCTCTTGTCCCTGCTATTTAAAAGATCTAACAGTTGATAAAATGTGTAGTTTACCTATGTAAGTTAAAATCTTTTATCTTCAGTGCCTGAAGTATGTACAGTCTGATAGTAGGAGGGTACAAGGCTGCATGTAGTTAAGGTTCATTATCACTATTTGAAGATCACCTCTCTTTTGATCCAGTTTCACTCCAGTAAAACTCAGTTTATTCTATTTTCACTGCCTTAAGGTTTCAGAAATACTTTGGTCTTTCAAAGTCACATAGAGTATGAATTACATCCTTCTGTGTTGAAGTAAGAGACTGGGGAATGAATAGAACTTGATGTTTATCTGGTGCTGGTATAAGGGTAAGGCATTCCTACACAATCCTGGAGAGATTGAATGATGTCATTTAGATAATGCTGGCCATAACTCGACCATCTTGATGTGCTGAATTTTGAGCAAGAGCAAACCAAGGAATCCCCAAGAACTGTGTAACGAGGCTCAGCAGTTTTGTGCGTTGAGGGGAGGGGTATTTTGTTCTACTTTCAGAGTTTTTCACCTTCATTTTAATATTTCCTAGAGAATGTACTTTAACTTTTTGCAATTTCTATTCTCTTGGTCACAAATCGAACATAACCTCTTGGCAGCATTTCTCTAGCTGGAATACAGTCTTTTGCCGGGAGGAATGAGTCATGATGTGTGACCAGAATGGCTGTGCTGTTTAAACTGCCGAGAGTGGATGGAGTTCCACCCACAAAACTGTGCTTAGGTACTTGAATATATTCGATCTGTGGCAGCAGAAACAAGAGGCTCTTACAATGAACTGTAGTGGCAAAAGCGTTCATCTGCTTGTTAGTGCATGTGCACTAATGCCTTACCGTGCTATATACTTGAGTCTCTGTACCTGCAAAAACATTTCAGCTTTAACTTAGCCTTCATTTTTGGCCTGGCTTGATGAATGGCTATTAAAAGCCTTCTTTTGTGTTTTCGTTGCATTACAGAGATAAAAAGCAAGTATTTAAACTATAATGAAGAGAACACCTGCCTGGTTAACCCAACCTTCATGTACTCTAAAGAGGATAAGTAAATGCAAACAAACTGACGTCCCTACATTTCTTACTGTGCCGTTTATTTCATAATTGAGGGAATGAAGGTGATGTAACCAAGCTTGTAAGGAGATGAAGTTTACACATTCTATCTGTAAAGGTTGGAAAATCTATTAAATTATTTGCATTACAAATAGCAAAGTCAGAATAAAGGATTGTTTCATCCCAGGGCTGATAGTGGTTCTCTAAGATTTACTATTTGAGTAAAGCACCTTTCATGTGAAGTTATTGTTTCTATTCAGATCCTTGTCTAAAAAAAAGAGTTACAGGTATCAGGACAATTGCAGACAGATAGAGTTCAGAGTCCTAACCTGCCCTGGTGGAGCCAACAAAAAAAGTTCAATTGACTTCAGCCAAACAGATTCAGACCTTGAAAGATCAACAGAGGAAAAAGGTGTGTGAAAAGGTACACAAGAGAAAACAGGAAAGCAGGTTTGCCTGGGTGTTCTTTGAAATAGATATATAATATATTTTAAAATGTAATTTTGATTCTAGATGTTTCAACCATATGAAAAATGTAGATCACAAGGAGAGTTCTTCCATTGTTAAAATAATTAAAATAGAAGATGAATTTTCACTTTACATACTCATCTTTGAAATTCTTTAATTTTTCTTATTATTGTGAAATTTGCACATCTGCTCTGGTTCAGTATTCTCCCAGCTTTCCCTGATATTCTTTTGTATCTCCTTACCACTGGCCTGTTGCACAGCAATACTTAATTTAGAGGGCTAATTTTTCATTGTTAAAATCCGTGACTCTTTCTGGGTAATTGGGGATAGATATACAAAATAACAGTATTAACAACATGTATTATGTATCAAAAGTACCCAAAAGCAAACCCTAGACAAAACAGACAGAAATGCTGGTACCTGGTAAGTAAATTATGTTCCTAAGCACAAGTTCTTTGCAAGTACAATAACTTCTTGTTTTCTTAACAAGCTATGTTCATCCAATGTCCTTAGCATAGGTATGGTCTTTGCAGACACCAGATGGTGCAGTGGGATTTTTCCTCACCCTAACTCTGTATTTAAAGTTTACCATCCCCTCTACTCTGTGCTTGTTCCAGAAACAGCCTTTGAGTTTACATGAGCCCAGCTAACATGGTACTGAGACTGGGATGTGGTCTCTGGTAAGCCAAAAGGAAAAGCCAAATGAAAGAGTATGACACAAACCTCCTGTCTTGAAATTCTGCCTAGAAATTATCAAAACCACAGACAAGTAGATAGAGGCCAGCAGAGTATCTCAGCTGCTGAGGTCATCCACTTCCTTTGAGATTATATAGATCAGAAATATTCAAACCTCTACCACCTTTTCCCCCCCATGGTCTAAGCTGTGCCTAGTGCAGAATAGCAGCATTTTCAGCAAGGTGAAACAGGCCTGAAAAAAAGAAAGCCATTTATTAAGAAAGCAGTCCCAGACTGAATTGCCCCTGAACACTGCAAATGATGAAATAATTTGGTCATGTGAAAGACCTCAAAGACCTGTGCCCTTAGAGGTCTGAGCTAGATATTTATCTTAGATTTCTTAGGCTAATGTAGTTTCTCAGTTCCTTTCCCATGACTTTTCTATTTCTGATGTTATCTAAGCATATGTGACATACTTTCCCATTCTGATCTAGGGGTACATAGTTCATTAACTGGTGTCTTGTATTTTAGCTATACAACATGCTTAGGAATTGTCATGTCTACTTTTTAAACACATGGGGATATTGGAGGAGGGAAAGAAAGTTCTTGGTGGGGAGTGTTGGTAAAGTTGCTTTGATTAGATATGGATGTTTGCCAGTAATTTAACTTTAAAACTAGTGCTAACTGTAATTTTCATTTGTTAAAAGCCTTTTGCATTCCCTTCCCCTTTTTGATTTTTGTGTAATTTGGCTTATTAAAACAAAATACGATTATTACTGTTTATATATTCAAATAAAAGATTTAAGCAACTTTTCTTCTGTCTGAAATCTCTCTGTCCTACCAATATATGTGAGCAAAACTGGTCACAATGAAAAATTTACTAGACCTTTCTATGATTGATTATCCCAAACACTTTGGAATTTTTTAATTTGGATGTAATAATATACAATGACAGGGATTTTTGCCTTCACATAAGGTTCCTCCTTCAATACTAGAGCATAACGTTTTGAGATGATGCTTTTCTTACAGTATTCTTTTTTTTTTTTTTTTTTTTTTTTGTTCTCTTAAACTTAAGTACCTACACTTGAAACTGGTAAAATGATGGTTAAAAATGGCATGTTAAATTCCAAGCATCACATTTGCAAACTGCTTAATATTGCTTGAAAACAGAAGAGTGCAGAGCAGAACACTAGAATGCAATTGTATGATTGCTGGGTCTCTGTTTTGCCTGTGTACCTTGTGCACCTCAAACCACAGTGACCTGAGGTTAACTGCCTGCAGGGGAGGCACAGAAGGGGTGTTTCAGTTTCCACTCACTGTTGCTGTTCTGAGTAGTCACTACTTGTGTTAGAGAAGAACCTACCAGCTCACACATAGTCCTGCACTGTTGATTATTGTGAAAAGATGGTCTCTGTTCTTAGAACGTATGATTTAAAGATGAAGTGAGAGATAGAGGGTGGAAATGGGAAACAAAAAAAGAAGAGGGAGACAGCCAGTTATTTACGATTGCAATGACAAGTGGAGGTCACAGAACCAGAGTTTTGTAAACACCATGAATCAAATCTCAGAGAACTTTGGAATTTGATTGTTGTTTTCGCTGAAAACATTTCTGTAGCCTTAAGTTATTAAATCATTCCCTTCTTCCTCTGACAGTGCCAGGCAAGTAGCACCCTGGGCAGTTATCTCAGCATTTTAGCTGGGAAGCTGAAGAAAGTAAAACAAGTCAAGAGAAGCACCTAAAAACTTAATACAGACAGGACACTACTACTGTGCTTATAAAGAAAATTTCAGGCAAAACAAACTTGGTTCACATATGCATTCAGGCAAACTCAGGGTGACCACTTTCTCCACCTGAGCATGATTAAATGATTAATGCTGAGAAGTTTTTTTTTGCTGCTGGAGAGATTTGCACTCTAAACTGGCTGTAGTTTCTGCCCTCCTTTAGATCCCCAGGGTATTTTGCTTAGTCAAAATTGACAGCACTATTGTAGTCCAAAGATATATTTAAGCAAACAGCAGAATTCTGTGTAGCACCCTCCAGAAGGATCCTGGTGACCAATGGTGGTGGCAGGAGCTGGAATGATGGATATTTTATAGAAATACAGCATAGTAAGATTGCTGCAGGTCTTCTAGCCTGCTCTGGGTGGAAGGCTCACAGGGCTCACTTACTCACACCTAAACCAGGGTGCAAAAGAAAGCAGTGGAGGAGGAGACAGAGAAGAAATCATGGAGAATGGTAAGGAAAAATATGCAATGGTTCCCTTGTACATTTATCTAAGATTAAGGGTGTGTGGTCAAGGGTAGCAGATGATGATGCCTAACTTGAAAGCAAAGTTGCAAAATAGATAGGTGCCCTTGCAGTAAACACCTGACCATGGACTGGGGCCAGACCTCTTGTGAACTTCAAAATTTGGGAACGTGTCCTCCTCTCCTGTGACAGTGGTTCAGAAGCATCTGGCAGATCTTTGCTTGCACCGCCTCTGCTGTTTCAACAGAAACAGAGTAACTGACCCAGAACAAGTCCTTAACTGCCAAAGTATTTTTATCTTTCATAAAGCATGCAGTTTTACTGCTTCCTTGTTAGAATGTAGTTTTAGGGAAAGAATCTTAGATTTTTTAGCATGGGGATTTATATTTTATAACAGTAGTCTTTTCAAATAGACATTTAAAGCAGGTTTTTAAAAGTGATTTTTGAGGAAAGGAGAAAGAGCTGTTACTATGGAATAATGTAATGATAACCCTTCCTATTAGTTGACAGGTGCTGATTTATCTCTTTCTGGTTTTTAGATTATGTAACAGTGATTATATTTTGGGACAGAGATGGATTTCTGGATTTATCCAGTATGGTTTCAGGAAATTGCTTTCTTGCTAGGTTTGCTTTTATTCTGATCTGATGAAAAATCAGTAGTTGCTAAAAAGCTGTAGTGGTTTAGTAACTATTTGAGAAACTGGTTAATTAAAAAAGTGATTTTTTTTTTTAGTACAAAACATGTCATAGAAAGGGGTTAGCTGAAATTACCCTCTAAAGTTAAAGATTGCTCAGAGCATCTTTCAAAATTGTGAATATATTAATATTTGCAAAATTGAGAAATTCCTGTCACGTATTTTAAAATAATTTTGTTTTTAACTATAAACTGATGACAACCTTTTGTAAATTATCCATATTAGAAATTACACACTTAAATTTACCCAAATAAAATGGTTAGTACCTTGCATCAGTGTGCCATATTGGTTAACCATTTTGTTCAGATTTAAGGGAGTTTGTAACTTTTTTCTCCAGTTCTACCTATTCCTCACAGTTTGGAATAAGATTTATTTAAACAAAAAGTTTCAAAGCTTCTCTCATTAAGTAAGCCAATTCCCACTGGTCCTATTAAAATGAAACAACACTGAAAAGAAAGCAACAAAAAGTCTGATTGTCTATATATCTACAGCCTTGGGAGATGCGTGTGTGGGAGAGAGAGATGGAGAAGGGGAAGGATAGAGGAAATTACCATATGTGTACTCTTAATCTGATGCAATGGAAGATAAACTAATTTAAGCTGCATGGTAGCTTTGCTTTGTAGTTTATCAAAGAAATTTAGAAGGGGCCCAAATGCCAGAACTGTAGCTCACAAAAAGACTGCTTAATTTGCAGAATAATCTGAGGTTTTATTAGTCCAGGACCCAAAAAGCCCGTTCTGCTAGTACTGTCCTAAAGGGACCTGCTTCCTCAAATTCAGGCTGTGGGATTTGAGTTGCCCAGGCAGGGACTCTCACTTTATTTAAGGGTTTGATCCCTTCTGGTTCTGGTGCAGTGCTGAAACAAAGACATTGAAAAGGAGACTCCAAGTTATCAATCATGAAGTATGCTTACTCAGAAAAGCCAGGTGGGACTGCCAGACTGACTGCAGCCCAAAACCTGAAGCGGACAGAAAGCCCTGCTGGCTGCAGTGCACTTGCCTTGCACAGCTCACGCTGTGAGCCAAAGCTGTGATGCATTCCTGTTTCCTTTAGGCTTCTTTTGGGGCTGGGGGTGTGGGGTGGCAGGAGGTGTAGATGTTTTCTGTTTGTATCTTTTTTATAGTCCCAAGTAATTATGTGGCTTTTCTGCACAGTACATAATTTTTCAAGGTAACCTTTGGTGTCTAGGTGTCTGGGAGCAGTGTTCCTGACAAGAATCATGCTTGTGCTCTTTCTATCATGCTGTACTTAGATGCCAAAACACCTTTCTCTCTTTAGCGTCTACAGAAAACTTTGCGTGTGTGTGTTTTTACATTAAACCTTCAACTCACTTTGAAGGGTAACTCCGTCGCTTTCCAGCATGGGATGTGCCCAGTAGATGGCACCTGGAACCCGCGCACTGACAACTGCTTGCCCTGAATTCCAATGTATCTCAATTTGCTATGCCGAAGCGATTTTTAGTTAACACACACCCTATGCTTTCATTAAGACTGGCCAAATGAGGTTGCTTGAACCTCGATTAATAAAACGTATAATCATTTTGGAAATATTTGGAGTCGGAGACCTGCCAACTGCTTTTTTTCTCTTTTTTTTTTTTCACCCCCTGGGTCTCGCAGTAATCAATACAAGAAACTAAAATGCAAATCACGCAAAGTGTCTTCCATTTCACATCTCCTCTCAGCCTCCTTTCTTGCCTCTCCCTGCATAATTTAACCCATCCTGGAAATCACAGCGAACTGGTGAGGGTACCATCAGCCAAACTTGCTCTTTCTTGGTATTTTTCAAGGAGAATAAACGAGGCAAATGCACAGAAAAGCACCGCTGCCACCACTCGCGGCATTACCACGGAGACGGAAGGGCCGTACCCTGGCACAGTCCCGACACACCTGGGGACTTCTACTGACAAAAAATGTCTGTGACCCCGGGACGGGGCGGAGCCGCGACCGTCCGGGAGCTGCGGCTCGGGGCCGGCAGGGGCCACTGCTGCTCCGCGGGAGCCGCTGGCCTGAGCTCCGCATCCTCCGCACCCCCAGCATCCCCCTCTCCGCGAACGGCAGGGCGGCCTGCAGGAGTGTCCTCAGCACCGCGGGCAGGACCCCTGCAGGGGTTCCTGCCCATACTTCACAGGGAAAGAAACAGGAAACCAAACCCAGCACTTACATTTCATTATTTCATTTCATTTTCATGACTGGTCCCTTCCCTTACAAAGTTTTCAATAATCTGTAACTAACTACCAGCATCTGTTTAATTTCGATTAGTTTATTTATTTTACAGTTATTCTGTGGGAAGCAGGCACATCTTGGAAGCAGGTTAAGCATATTCCTGTTTTGCACGCTGAGTCTATCGTGGTCTTCTATAATAGTCATATATCCTCTTGACTTAATGTTGAAATATGTACTTTAAAGGTGCACCCAAAGCCAAGATACTGCTGCAGGAGATGTATTCTGCAGTACAACTGGTTGTGTCATCTCCACGTTGCTGTGTTGCAGGTATTTATTGACAATTAACTGAACTGCAAAGCACCTGAGTGCGTTTTTAACTCCAAGTATACAAGCAGCTCCCCTGAAGTCAATTCCCTTCAAGCACTTTAGGTTAATCATGTGTTTAAATGCTTGACTACGTCTTCAGTCACCACATCACAGCCTGCAGAGGAGCTGTGAAAAGTTCTGTGATTAAATATGAGGTAGGGGAGTCCAGGCTGAGATAAGGCCTATGGCTCTGGAAAAAGCTTATTTCATCACAGTCCTGCTGGGCACAGGATCCTGGCTTTGGGGATCTGAACACGAAATCAGTGCTGATCTCAGTAGTCTGCATGAAGATTAATAGCACTGTCCTGCTGGAGGAGCTGTCACAGCATGTTGTAAATCCACTCTCATGTCATATGTAGACACTAAAGAAGCTGCAAAATGCTTTAACAGAGCCTGGATCTACACTAATGACCAACTTTCAGCATGAAATTCCCTGCTTACACTCATTCCTCCTGACTTTGTGTAAGCTGATCTGAGTTTAAGTCAGCTGACGTTGATTTAAAAGGATAATCTCTACAAAAGTATTGACCTCTGCATATGAAAGAACTAAAGAAACCCAGCAGGGAATACTCTGTGAAACTAACTCCTGAGGCACTCACGGGCTTTGTCTTGCCTAAACCCAGCCATGCACTGAGCCCACTTGGGATAAACAGCCACTGCCTACATGAAGAGATCCTTGATAAGCCTACACAATATGCAGGTAATAACAGTAAATTTTACATGTGATATTAAACATCACAGTGCTGAATACAGTGCAGAGGCAGACAGCTGGGAAAGAGCAAGTACTGTCTGCTTCCCTGATTTAGACATGGACAGGATGTGAAGATCCTCAGTTAGACAGTTGGAGCACTGAGTCATGGTTGGCTAAAGTTCCTTCTCAGTCACCTAAAATTATTGTTTGGACCTTAGCAGTTTCAGTAATAACTGAAAATATGTTCATTATGTATGTAAGATAATGCTCATCTCAGTTTAACTCAATCCAGTCAAATGGCTGGTCTGACAAATGGAGGCTAAATGAAATAGAATTATTTGGCTCAGTACTGGAGCCATTTATATTTAATACATGTACTAAGGATCTGGACAAGGGGATCAAGTGCACCCTCAGTTTGCAGATGACACCAAGTCGGCAGGACTATAGATCTGCTGGAGGACAGCAATGCTCTGCAGAAGGATCTGGACAGGCTGGATTGATGGACTGAGGCCATTTTTATGAGGTTCAACAAGGCCAAGTGCACCTGGGTCACAACAACCCCTGCTACAGGCTGGGTTGGAAAGCTGTCTGGCAGAAAAGGACCTGAGGATGCTGGTGACAGCAGCTCAGCATGATCCAGCTGTGCCCATGTGGCCAAGAAGGCCGATGGCATCCTGGCCTGGATCAGCCCTGGTGTGGCAGCAGGAGCAGGGCAGTGACCGTCCCCCTGTACTGGGCACTGCTGAGGCTGCACCTGGAATTCTGTGTGCTGTTTTGGACCCCTCATACTAGAAAGACAAGAGGTGTGGAAACACCCACGTGGAGACCTGAGGCACTTTTTGGAGAGATGTGCTGCTTACTGCAGACCCCTTTCAGGGATGCCATTGAGAGACTACCAAGCCTTGTACAGGACACTATTACCTACTGCTGTTGTTTCATGTGGCACAATCAGGAGCAGTCTGAGAAGTATCCAGAAGGGTAACATAACCCTAGGAGTGCTGGTAAGGCACTCTGGAGCACAAGTAGTAGATTCTATGATTATATTGGATTCCCTTGAATTTAGTCAGAGGCAGCATCTGGTAAGCATCATTAAACTTGTTTTATTATTGGAAAGCAATTTATTGAGTATTGTTTTCTACTGCTTTAAAGTTAGCTCTAAAGGTAAATTAGAAACAGTCTTGAAATATTTTGCTTTGTAGATAAACACTTCAAAAATAACAAAAATGCTAAATAGATTTAATGAATGTATTTTTAGCAAGTCCATTGCATAAAGTCTTCTTATTCAAATGGATAGCTCCAAACTCATAGGCCTCACCTTTTTCTGCTTCTACTTCTATTTTTGTTGTCATATTTTGTTTAGAAGGTGAAAACAGATTTTACGCTGCTGAAAAGCCAAGCCAAACTCCCAAGGGAGTTCATTTCAATGATGTGTGAAGTTACCAGAGCCTTTTTTTCTTTTTTCCTTAATTTCAGGTACTACAATATGTAAATTGGCCAGAATACTATGGAGAGCTTCTTTGGGGAGTTCTCCTGAAACCTGTGATGTCTCACACTTTTGATTCCCTCCTCTCTGCAAGTGCCACAGCCTCTCTCTCACTCCCTGACTGGTATTTTTTTAACCTCACTTCAAGCATCTACCCTGCAGAGATATTTTTTTTTCCTCTGCTGTCCAGGCTTTCCTAGTCGATGCAAACAAGAGAAAGGCATTTCTAGGGCATGAATCACCTTACTGTAATGTATGCAACTAAATCAGGTAGAGTGCTTTTGATTTAAGAGGAAATGTGAAATGTTCCAGGTTCAAGGCATTAAGAATCAGTGAAATTAGGATTTCATCATTCTAGTTTGATTTTTTTTTTTTTTTTGAAAGGGAATACATTTGAGTACTGTTTCCTTATGGCTCTATATTGAAAGCATAATTCATTAATAATTCTGAAGTGTTTGGATAGTAGGGTCACACTGGATAGGTAGCTATAGGGATATCTAAGCAGAAAAAACATTCAGAATGAATCATGAGTCTGTGCATTAAAAATGAGTTCGTTAATCTCAGACTGAAATTAAACTAATGTACTCAGTGAAAAGACATTAATCTTAACAATGTCATTGCCACTCTGTGTTCCTTTCTTGAGGACAGGTAGAAACACAAGGCAAATCATTTTCCCAAGCCATGGGCCATTAGGGAGTGAAAATGCTGCTCTCAGGTCCCTGGACCCTCCATTGTGCAGACTGTGCTGCCAGGGTGTCAGCAAGCCAGCGTTCCCATGCTGTATTAGAAAAAAAAAGTTTCACTCATATCATTGAGGCTTAAGATGAAACACAGTCTTTTGGCAAAGATACATGAATAATTGTCATGAGATCTGTGATCTCGCCTCAGCTCTCCCTTAAGTCTCTACAGCTCACTTTTTCAGATATAAGTGACTTAAGTACCTAAAACTGTAGGCAGAGAACACAGACAAATGACTGTGATTTTTTCAGACTGCTGAGTCACTGAAGCTCAGTTTGAAAATTAACCTCTAGCTTGTTAATTCTTTGAACTTGTTGTGAAAGCTGATGGAGGGTACTGTATGAGTACCAAGAATAATTTTTCTGTAAGTGTAACTGTTACAGTGTCAGAAAAAGTATATTCTGAAAGATCTCCAGCCTAGTTTTTTGGGGTTTTTTTAAAGTATGGAAGGCATCAGTAATCACAAAATGCCTCTAAAATCTCCTTGAAGTGTTATAAAGCCAAAAAAAGACAGCTCAGCTAAACCTGTAGTGGTTCAGCCAATAAGATGTGCAAAGACTGACTTCCAGCAGATTTAGGTTTATTACAGCCCCAGCTAACTCATCCACTGAGAATCTCACTTTTCTGGCCCACCTGGTAGAGCTGCTGTATGTGGACCACAAAATGTCCCAGATCACATCTCAGTTGTTCTAAATGTGCTTTTTGGCTGGTGCAGGGACAGCACTAATTGGTTAAGTATGTTTTAGTGTCTGGCCACCAGCTGCCAGCAACAACATCGCACAGTGTTGCCTTAATGCTGTTTGTTCCAATCAGTTAATTTGTCTGGATTATGAACTTTTCTGCCATCAGGAAGAGAAAAGCACTTTAAGGCTATTTCAACCCTTCTGCTCTGCCTTCTCCTGTCAAAAGTCTAATTTGCAATTAGGAATTTCAGCAGCACTTTCATGTGCTTAGAAAGCAGCAGAGCAAAGCTTCCATAGGGATTCCTTTTCCATAGAAATAGAGGTATCAGCAATTCCCAAGAAGCTGGTCTTTATCAGAAGTTAGTAAATTGTTAGTATAGTTGTTTATGGGGCTATAAAAGTGTTCACAGAGCCAAGCTGTCTCCTCCAGAGAGCGGCGTGGTAACGTGCGCCTCATACGGTCAGTTCCTCTCAGGCTGGAGGCAGCCACACTGCTGAATTCTCATCCAAGCTCAGGGTGGGCCTGTCCTTTATGATGCCCTAATAATGTGCTGGTTAGTGTAAAACAGGGATGAGATGCATGAAATCCTCCTTGTTTCCTACGGGACTTGCTGCCAAAGTTTTCTCTCTATTTATGTAGCTGTGCCTTAACCTTTGCTTGTAGCTGAGCTTTCTCTTCCCCTAATTTAAATATTATTTTCCTAATAAGACTCTAATTCAGGAAGATGCTGAATTGCCTTCTGGAAAGGTATTGATTTTTCTAGAGTTCCCATCTATTTCTTCCAACAATACCTTTGAAATTATGGCCTTTGTTTATTAGTTCTGTTGCTATTATTGGTACAATGCAAGATTCTTCCAAATGAGTGATCCGTACTTCCAACAGTGTTGTTTTATAATTAAATCCTGGGGCCATGCTTTCTAAGGGATTTCAGTCCAATGAGTAATTGCTCAGTGAAATAATCTGTAAATAAAGAAGACAGGGACAAACAGACTGCACGAATACAGAAGGTAGGAATCATATTCTCACAGGTAGAAGTCCTGGTAAATCTCCATCTCTGAATTAGTTGCCTAGAACCATTTTATAGTCAGTGTAGGAAGATGAATTATTCTAGGGTGCAATTCCAGTCAGCCCAAAACACATTAGATAATTCATGCCCTAAAAGTACCTGGTTTACTCAAGTGACTAGAAAATGAGCCCAGAATGGATAGATCAAATGTAGATGTCTACATGGTAAATATCTAAAGTGAAGTTAAATGAATCTTAGGGTGAATATTTTTTGAGGAAAAAAGCCATTGTCCTTCTTCTCAGGTTGTGAGGAAGTTGCAAGGAAGTCCCATGTTAAGCCCCAAATCCTATTAACTTCAAAATTAGAGTGTTTTCCTCCTTTCTCTGGTGTTGCTCTATCCGTCCCATGTCCCTCTCAGTCCTGGGGCTGACAGCAGCGGGGCTGGTGGGAATGTCAGCAGCCACCACTGTCCTCAGTTCTTATCCAGCAGGGTTTGATGGCTGGAGATCCCTTCTTCATCTATTTTAGTGTCACTCTGGGTTTATGTTTCACTATTTTCTTAATACAGCCTACATTAGATGGACTTTATTTTCTTTAGTCTTTAATTATTCAATTTTGCTGTCCCTTTGTTATGTCTAAAATGGTTTAGAAAGTTGCCTGCCTGTAGGGACCGCTGACTGACCACTGCGATTTATGTTTACAATCTGGGACCTCCAGTACACCCTGTGTTTGCATTCTTGCAAGCTGTATTTTATTCTAGGATCACAGGTAGTTTAATCTACACAGAAAATTAACTTATCACTATAAACTAGAGCTAACTCAAAGCAAACCCAACTGCTGGACATTTCCTCCCCTGGTTAAATAAAACAAGCTCATTATCAGCTTAGGCCAGGACAAGCCCAAACAAACCCTGACACCCTTTTCTGTCAGGTCAATAAAAAACATGTGGCCTTTTAGTAGGAATGGCAAAAAACGTAATATGTACTGGGCTACACCAAACACCATCCAGGAGCTGTTTGGCTGTGTTTGCACAGTGCTGTGCCTCATCTGTTGTGCTCCAGAAGTCATGTAGCTGTGTTGACACTGCTGTGCTAATACAGCTACACAACTGCTGAGCAGAGTTTAGCTTGCGTATGCCCAGCTCAGCACACGGACAGAGAGAGCCTCCATCTGTCTCCAGCCGTCTTTAGAGGCATGTCCACAGTCTGTCTGCCTCTTGTAAAAATGCAAGCAAGAGGACAAAGATCCTGAAACTGTTTCTTATAGTGATGGCTTAGTGTCTAGGAAGGCCATCTGAGTAATTCTAAGTGCCTGGGTATTTGGAACACCTTTCTGGAAGACATTTGGAATGTCCAATGTCCTAATCATTGACCACCTTGAAAGTGGTTTTGGCAGCCATTGGCTAACTGATGAAACACAGATCACTAGTCCCCTAAAAAGTTTATTTGTGCTTCTAGTTTTTCAATAGCAAAAATCAAAGATCCATTAAAAATTAGGCATCTTCTTCAGTAATTATAATTTCCACTTTCCTGGCAAGACATTTTTTTAAATGCAATTGTGGGATTACTGTACTGAAAAAACCAGAATCATTCTAATTGTTCAAATTACTTCCCACTACCAATCAGAACAGAATACATATTCTATTAAAGTGACAATTACCATATATCTGAGCATTTCACAGTCCACTTAGTCTCCTGATAGAGTTCCCTGAATGATCTCCCCCTCTCATTTCTTCCTATCTAGCAGATTGTTTTAAGAAGCATTTAAACACCAGAGCAGGTGATAAAATATTTCTGATAATACTTTAAGGTGAATTATAAACTTCTGGGAAGAAGAAGGGTTGACTTTCATTTAAGGGATAAAATATGGCCAAGTTCAACAATAGAAAAGTAGCAGCCACCTGAGCAGTAAACAGCCAGAGATGCACTAAAGGGACTGGTGGTTTTGTTCTAATTTAGTTTTGTGGAATTCACTTGACAATATAAACATCGTAGACATGACTTCATTTCAGCTGGTTCTCTTTCAGATGAATGGTGGCTCCCAGGATTGGAGTAATCTTGTTGTGAAAAGGGCTTTTAAAATAAACCTGGTAAGTCTTTTTCCATGTGTTCCTTTTTGTTTTTCTTTTTTGCTACCGTGTTAGGCTCTGATGGCTAGCTCTGATGTTGATACCTACTTTATTGACATTTAAAGTTGGATGAGATAAATTCTATATGCATCCCAAAGGCAATACCTCCTAGCTAGACTTTCCAGTGATGGATACGGACTTTTACAAAATGCTGGACACACATAACACTGAAGTTGTAGCATGCAGCTTCATTTGAAGAGGCTAAATCAGATTAAAACAATGAAGACACATGGGACAGGAACATAAATGATGTAAGCTCATCCTGCCAATTCAGATGGAATGCTTTTCTCCTTTTGAAGGGATGACTTTGTGCCAGTAGACTCTGTTCCAGAGCAGAAACTGTCTCATGTCACTCTCCTTTCACAGTGGACTGTGTGACTCTTTTCCAAGTGGCAAGGAGTTGATGTAACTACTTTATAATTTTTTTTTCCTAACATGACATAAGTACAGTCATGTGCTCTTGTCTGACCCAGAACAAATTTCTACTGTTTGGTAACGCATGATATCAATTAAGGTGGAACCAAGGTTGTCCTGTAAGGGCTTTTATGCCTGAGCAATGACATCTGCCATCTGGCTTGTCTCCTGTGCTGATCTATGCTGGCAGACCCCATTTTGAACAGTGAATAAACCTTATCAGGCGCAGACATATTTCTGTTCATTGATCCTATTCACCTGCTTAAGTTCTTATTTGTGCTGTCTGACATGTCTTTCACCCCAAGGAGAGCTTCTTTCACATGGTACGTGAGGGATGGGACTAACACATTCTGGCATCTTCCAGTGCTGAGACTGGTTCCATAATAAGCTCCATACTCTGAGATGGCTGCTACTTTGAAAGCTTTATTGACCTGATAAATGTTCCTAGCTCATGTTAAATGGGCTGTGAGTCTGATCCAGATGGCTTGTGCTGGATACAGCTTTGAGGTCAGAAGCTGCTGACACTTGAGCCAGCAATGTGCATAAGCTACAGCATCTGGGATCAAAACCGTAATTCTCTCGTTAATCAAACCAGGCCTCTGTCAGTTGCTGGAGGTTTTGCAACATGAATTTCTCACTTCATACACTAACAAAAGGAGAAATACTTGTGTCTAATAACTTAGGATAATTGATGCAGGGAGGACAAGCTATCACAAGTTATTCTGCCTCTCTTCCTCATTTTCCTTTGCACTCACAGAGGTACTTATGTCAACACTGAACATGCTATAAATTTCTCATTTCTGCCATTTCTTGTCGGGTTCTGCTGCTGGCAGACTCCGAGATTTTAGATAGAGAGTTCTTCTCCCAAGCCCTGAGCTTGAAGAAGACGTCGGAATCAGTCGGTTCAGGTTTTCAAGGTTGTTTATTATTTTTTATCTATTACCTTGCTTCTGTGCCTTGCCAAGGTCCTTGTGGCATCAGGGTCGGGAACCGACTGCGTGACTCTCGGGCGGTCTTAGCTTTTATACTAGATACTACGTGTTCTATATTTACAGTTAGTTACCAATACCTATCACCTATGTTAGACAG
>VZUI01030530.1:0-32500 GCA_013401135.1 Cettia cetti | reverse complement strand
TGTACAGGCACTGTGGATTTCTGGATATTCACCATGTCAGCACTACTGGGAAAACAGGAGGCAATTCAGCAAAACAAAGCTGTTCACATCATCTCCAACAGCAAGACACTTCAGCAGCAGCAATAAATATAGTGTAACTCTGAGCACTAACATTAGCTGAGTTGAGGCAACACCCATATTTTACAGAGCATAATTTGGCTTTTGTTTATATTTTTACATTGAAGACATCACTTAAGAAATATGGAATTCCTCCAGGGAGAAAACCTAGGTGGGAATAGATCAACATCTGCCATGAGTAGACAGACCAGATGCACCATTTGGGATTGGGGAGGGGCTACCTGAAGAAAGTGAGACTGGAAATCGTTTCCCACTGCCTGGGATGTTACTGGTGGAGGCTGAGACACTGACAGCTAGACTCAGCTCTGGGGTGATTGCAGCCAGGTACCAGAGGCAGTGAAGCTCACCCAACACTCCAACACTGCCATGATCAGCTTTCTCTGCGCATATTTTAATTCAGTTTCCCCAGTGCAAAACCAAAATACCTGCAAGTTTCATCAAAATACACAGCTGCACAGAGAAGAGGAATCTTACTGTCCTTACTGAGGAGCAGCCCAGAGCATTCAATCGTTGTTGGCAATCACAGAGCTGATAGAGGAGAGAGAGATTCTACACATCTTGCTTGGTATCTGCACTTTATAGCACACAGAAGACATAACTCACAGGACCCAAGACAGTATGAAGCAAGGTCTTGCGGACCTGCTGCTCACACAGCTGGTTTTTGGGGGCAGTGGATAAGGCTGAAGGAAGATGTATCTGCTTTGTATTGGGCACCCAAAAGCCCCTGATGGGGCATGGTTTATTGAAAGCATGGAAAATGTTGGCTCAAAAATGGGCTAGAAATGGAAGCATGATATGACTCTGTCCAAATCCACTCCTCTCCCTCTCCCATGTTCTCCCAGGTATTTAAGTCTACTATTCCCTAAGTGCATGCCCCTACTTAACCCTACAGTTCTTAAATAAAAGCATCCAGAATGATCACTTTGCCAAAATCAACAGTGCCTAAGTTCTCTTTCCTTGTCTGATACCAAAGCTATTTCTTCCCCTGCCATCAAGACAAGGTTGAGAACAATTCATTCTTCCGAAGAAGTAGCTACAGACACCTGCAAAAGCTGCACTAGATAAAGGTTGAACCTTGCATTGACAGACCTGCATGAGGCCAGGACAGAACAGCAAGGGATGCGGCATGTGTGTGCCAGCAAAACTGTGCTGTGCCGAGATTAGTGCAGCCATGACTGGAGTGCAGGAGAAAGGAGCCTTTGTGAGGCTCCCTGAAGTAGGACAAGAAGAGCAAAGAACACTGGGGATTTGGCTTGAGGTGTTCTGATAGAGCGGTGTCTGCTGTGCTGGCAACAGAGCTCGTTGCTGAGACAGTAGATGCTGCTCCAAGAAAAATGCTGCTCTTCCCAGGTGACAGGGGAAATCTTGTTTCTGGGCATCCTATTTAATACAAAAATGCAAAACATGGGCAGACCAGCCATGTTTATTAAAAAAACCCAAACAACTACCCCACAACCCAATAGACACTGATGAAATAGAGTAATTGAGAAGAGATCAACACCTCCTTGTCCAAGACGGGTTTCTTCTTAATGAGGCCTAACCAGGGTTTTTCCAACATTGTTTCCCCTTACCTTTCCCAGACAGCTCAACATTTAACGATTTCTTACCTTAACTGCTCCGGAGCATGGGGGATGACACACTTAGCCTTCCTATCAAAGCCATGATACTGACAGTGCAATTTTCACTGTCAGCCAGGGATGTTTGGTTTTCCTGGCGGATCTTTTTTTAAACACACTTCAAACAAATTCCTTTCATTTTCCCTGACAAACCTCAGACGTTAGCATATCCCCTTTTTTTCTGCCATCCCTCATGCTGCTTCTCCTTCACACTTCACACCATTCTGCAGTGGAGGAATCAGTGTGATTCCTCCACTGCAGAATGCACCAAGGCCTCAAAAAGTATATGATGGGGGTTGGTTTCTCTTAGGCAATTAACACAAATTATTCCAACTCTGTATGGTGGCAGTTCGTCCCTGAAAAAAATCTTAACCTAGGCATTGGGCAGACACAGCTGCAAGGAACTTCCAGGTGCAAACAGAATTATAAACCCATTCGGGTTTGCTGGAGACATGGGCAAACAGCTGAAGAAATGGCTATGAGAGAGGCAGGGACTTTAATCTGTGGGCTCCTAAATGCCAGAGAGACATGGAGCTTCTGCAGCAGGTCCAGCAGAGGGCAACAAGGACAATCAGGGGAGTGGAGCTCCTCTCTTAGGAGGAAAGGCTGAGGGAGCTGGGCCTGTTCAGGCTTGAGAAGACTGAGAGGGGACCTCATTGTTATAAATATTTGATCAGTCAAAATTTCCGACAAAATGATTCATTGGAAAATTGACAGATACAAAGAAAATAAAAGCCACAATCAAAAGGGAACAGTTCTGAGCCCGGGGTCAGAGCTGGATAAACAGGGATCCGGCCGCGATATAGAGGGTCTCTACAGTTCACAAAGCTGCTTCTGTAATGTTGGTTTTTATATAGTTTTGAGCCGAAACTGCTGAGATTCCTTTGTTTCTTCTGGTCTCTTTTCCATATTCATAGAGGTTCTTTCCTCTCTATCCTGTCTGTTGAATGAATTTCCAGGAAAGGAGGGATAGGATTTTCAGGAACCTGGTATTGGGATGCATGCACCTGGTAATGCCAATAAGATCCATATCGGGTGGATGGTCCTCTGATGGGTGTCAATCACTGGGTCGTTGGCTGAGCTGTCTTCTTTTGAGAACACATTTCCCCTTCTGGGGCTGTCCATTGTTCCCTCAGTGATTGCATTGAGAAATCCTCCCTGGTTTTTGTTGATGTATGTCCTTGCAGTGGGTCTTTGCCAGGGCATGTCCAAATGTCAGTTGTCTGACCAGGATGGTTTTATACTGCTTTACTTTTTATAACATGAATTCTACTAATATACTGGTGAGCTTTATTATCATATTAACTTTATAACATTAATTACCTTGCCATATTTATAACATCATTAATGTGTATCAATACATGAAAAGTATCAAGAAGTTGGAGCCAGCCTCTTCTCGGTGGTGCCAAGCAATAGGACAACAGGCAATGGAGCAGAAACTGATGCACAGGAATTTCCACCTGAAATGAAGAAGAACTTTTTTACTGTGCAGGTGACCAGAGGGTATGGAATCATCTCCCTTACTGGAGAGGGCACGCAAGAACCCTCTGGATGCAATTCCTGTGCTATGTTCTCTGGGATGACCATGATACCAAAAGGGCTGGCAAATAAACTTTCTAACACAATCTGAAGTATTAGAAAGCAGGCATACTTTATTTACATAGGACACATAGAAGACTATCTCTGAAAATTTCTATTCTCTATGTTATTTATCAACCCTGCTTGAGCAGGGAGGTTGGGCCAGATGCCCCACTGTGGTCCTTTCCTATCTGACCTGTTCCGTACTTCTGTGATCTTTGCTGCCCTATCTGGATTGAAGTTTACTAAAATAATAAATTAAATCAGAATAACCGCAGTTGAGAATTGTTCCAGCTGTGGCAGGGGAGAAAGCGCCCGGGGACCCACCTGCCGGGGGCAGAGGTGTAGGGGAAGGAGGAAACTACAGAGCATCCCTGTAAAGGACGCCTGGGAGCTGGGCGCCCTTCCACGTTTATATTGACCAAAACGATCGCCCCGGCGATCAGCGGAGACTTCTCCGCTCGGTGACAGCGGGCTCCAAAACCAGGACAGCCCGGCCCCGCCCCGCCCCGCCCCGCCCGCGGGGGGACAAAATGGCGGCTCCCTGCCTCGCCCTGTGTCAATCAGGGCGCGCGATCCGCCAGCCGAGCGCGATTGGCTGCGGCGGCGCCGGCGCCGGAAGTGGCGCAAGGCCAGGGCGCGCGGCGGGGCTCCGCGTTCGGCAGTTGGGTGAGGGGCTGCACTCGGCATCGCTTCCGCTCTCGGCCCCTTTTCCTTCGGGACACCGCCCCGCCGGGCTCCGCGCCACACGTTGGAGGCCTTCCCAGGCCCGGTCCTCGCAGCGCTCCAATTACCGAGGCTGTTGGCCCTTCCTCGCCCCGCGCCACTATGTTTGTCCTGGTGGAGATGACTGACACTGTAAGAATTCCTCCTTGGCAATTTGAAAGGAAACTGAACGAATCCATTGCTGAAGAGCTAAACAAGAAATTGGCCAATAAGGTAAAGTGTGGGTCACGTATAGGCTGATACAGGCATCACAACATCCCCCAGCGTTTCTACCTTCTATTTGTGCCTTGAGTGGTTTAGATGTGGAGGGCATCCCCTCCGACTGTAAACAAAGAGACAGCCACGTATCATATCAAAGGGGACATTTTTCTAAAGGCTGATGTTGTAATGGGAAGATACTGAGGCACCAGATGGGACAGAGGAGCATGGAAGAGAAGTGAGAGCAGCTGCTGTTTTTTGTTAAAAGGAGCAATGCAAAATGCAGCCTAAAAACAAATGCAAACTACCCCATCCAGTGGGGAATTTAAAGAAAAAAGACTATATAAACACATGTAGAACAGTAATACTGGAAAAGAAATGAAGCTGTTAATAGCTGATTTGGTCTGTGGTTGGTAATTGAAATACGTGGTGGCAGTAAGAAGTTGGTCTTTGGTACAGGATATAAGAACTTTTCTGGTGGATCTGGAGGTCAGAGTTGACCTGTGCATCCCCGGGACTGTGATTAGTGTATGCCTTTCAATTCGAGGCAGGTGCAAAACTCAAAATGCGAAAGGAGCTCAAAAGGGGAACCTGAAGGGATTGAGGGTTGTGAATAATAGATTATACAGGCAGATTATGAAAAGCAAAAGGCTTCCTTCATCCACTGATGACTGGTAGATGTCTCAAATTTTGTAGGCAGTGAAGCTGTCTCAGAAGTAGCAGAGAAACCAAGAATTTGCCCTGTGTCTCCCCAAACTAATATAATATAAGATAAAGGCAAGCCTAGAGCCTTCTGAGAGTGTAACTCTAGTAAAAAGCATGTTTAGCATTTGGACAAGCTGTGGGGCTGGCGGATGATGGGGAGCTGTTTTCTGTCTTGGCAGCTCAAGTTCTCTACCACTGACAATTTTCCCAATGGTTTCTCTTTGTAGCAATGCTCTTTCCAGTACCAGTGAAAATGTGCTCCCACAACAGTTGGATTTGGGTTCCCCTACACTGCTGATGGTGTTGAAGGCAGTGTTCCAAAAGAGCCTCCATCCCAACTTGCCACCCCTTTGTTGCTGCCTTTTGGAAAGGTGTGCATAATATATGAATTCCATAGTTGGCTTGATTTTACCTGGTGGGTTGCTTGATTTACTGTTCTTAATTTTTTAATTTTTTTTTTTATCAGGTCGTATACAATGTTGGGCTCTGCATCTGTCTATATGATATCACAAAGTTGGAAGATTCATACATATTTCCTGGGGATGGTGCATCACATACCAAAGGTAGGTGCTTTTCCTCAGTTAAATTGTGTTGCAGAAAGTTAATTAATGATCTGGAAATGTAAGCTGAGTTCAGTTGTTAGGGAAAGTAACAACCTTAAGTTCACAGCCTTAACTGTTCCTGTTAGAGGGTAAGAGGAATGTGGTGAAAGTCTCTTATTTTCTTTGCAGTTTTGGGTACAAATACAGCTTTAAATAGCCAGTCTTTTTTGCCTTCCCCAGCAGTCCATCTCTCTGTCCTACAGTTAGAGCCATAGGTGTGGTGTAAGGAAAAGGTTAATTTAGTTGAAAATTATTTAAAGTCTGCACATAGAAAATAAGTTGTAATAATTGGTCTGCATTTCTCTGATTTTTTTTCTTTTTGAAGCTTATTTTCCCTGGCTAGGATGTTGAAACTTGTTTCTACATATAGCATTTGCACAGCATTTAATACTCTTGTACTAGCTGGAAGTTTTATGACACTTTTGTTGAAACTTAGATCTGGTTCATCATACATTTCTAGTGATTCTTTAAAATAAGAAATTACTAATTACTGTACTTTGATTCTTGGCAAATTTGAATAAAAACTGAAAGTAAGTGCATAAAAGCAAATTTCATTTTTTTTAAAGTTAAAATAAGGGTTTAAACTGGTAAGAGGTGCATTTTTCTAGTTCCAGTTTACAGTGTGGAAACATAGGTTGAGCAGATGAAATATCTCCTGTTAGAAGGGAATTGCACTGACTCTGTGTGCCTCCCCTTGTCTAAATTTTAACTCCAGCAGAATACATTTCCTGCAAGTAAAAGCTTCTATAATACTGAAGGAGGATGTCAGGCTTTCCTGCTTGCTTTGATCTCCATTCAGCTTCTTACCTTAGAATTACTTGTTGAACTGAAAGAAGAGAACTTTTCTCTCTGAGCTGTGGAAAAAAGTCTGCTTTCAGAATCTGGGGTAGCACTTTGATAAATCCTGCTGTGTCTAGTAATAGCTCTTTCTTTAATGCACTGCCTAGTTTTATGTAAACGAGCATTAAGGAGGTACAGCTAAAATTGCATTAAATTTCTCAGAAGCATCGTTTGGCTGAGATTGTCTTAGTGTAGCATCCTTGTAATAATAAATGCCTTGTGCTTAGTTAGAAAGATTTTATCTAGCTTGGAGGAAAAGTCCAATTATGTTAGAGAATCTTGTTTAATCTGATAATACTTGATTTAAAATATTTCATTTAATGAAAATACAGTATTGCAGACAAAGATAAAAGGCAGAACTATTGCGAGAAAGTACAATTTCAACTGATCCTCTTGACTGTGAGCATTGTGTTTCCATCATAACTTAATCAGAGGCCATGCTCCAGGTTTATCATCTTACACTTTCTTTCTGTGAACTTTTTGCAAAATTGAGGAGCTGGCAACAAAACATTGCTGATAAGTGCTGCCAGAATTTGTACAAACCCGTTAGGAATCAGAACTATTATTCCAGTTTTTCTATCTAATCAGTGCCTTTGAAGAAGTTGTAAAAGAAACTTGGTATTTTAGAGGACATGTAGGATGTGGGATTTTGTTTCAATGGCTGCCATTATGTGGGGTGAGTATAGTTTACTAACATGGACATAACATTAATGATCTGTTTTCCTTTAAGTGCATTTCCGCTACGTGGTCTTCCATCCCTTCCTGGATGAGATTCTTGTTGGACAGATTAAAAGCTGCAGTCAGGATGGTGTCCACGGTAAACTGCAACTTCTGGGGGGAACACGTGAGCTGCAGAGTTCTTGGGTCTGTTGAGACACTGATTTCGGCTGGAATAATGCTCTCTGTTAGTAATAGGCTGATTAATGCCTATTACTGGCCTCTAGTGCTGCTCTGATCTGAGAGTGCTTGGTAGTTTGAGCTTGGCAGCTTCCCCTGACCTTGGTTTTGTCCACACTCCCTTTTCCTTTTGCCCAAGAGTAACAGGCAAGCCCATTTGGAGCGTAGATTGGATTCCTTTCCTTGCTTCAGTTAACAGAATTTGTTTTTTTCAGAGGGGAGCTATCAGCTTGAGTTGGTCTGATGTATTTTTCCTACAGTGGTCTGCAAATTTGTGTTCATTTCCTGTACCTGAAAACATGTCAGGGAAATGTCTTTGTGAGCACAAAGTGCTGCTAGAGTCATGGAATATATAATTGTTGAGTTGCTTTCCTTTCCTCTAGGAGTCTTCCATGCAAGGGAGTTTCTGCTCAGTTGTTAAATTAGGACAATAAGGTTACCTTGGCTGCTTTTGTTGCTGAATTTGGGCATGGTCCATTCCCTGATAAAATTCAACATTATGAAATATGAAGGGTGATGTGTTTATACTGGTTTTTATTTAACATACTACATCTGTGATTTCTATGCTCTTTTTTTTGTCACAGACCTCTATAGCATCTGTCTCATTTCTTGGAATGCTTTCATTTCCATTCTTGCTCCAAATAACCTTTTCCTTTCCCAGTGGGCACGAAGACTGTGCTCTCTGTTGCTCTATGTACTTTCAGCTGGGTGGTTACTTTGCTGCCAACTGAAATTGAGCATTGTGGCTCAAAGAATAATTCCTGCATCATCTCAATGTCCTTCCTGAGAGTGGAAGGAGAATAAGCCTAGAAATGCATTTTAGGAATTGCTGTGGAACATCATTTGCAAATAATTGTTTCAGTCTTATCCAAATTATTTTTTCTGCAGTTTCTATTGGATTCTTTGATGATATTGTCATCCCACCAGAATCCCTGCAGCAGCCAGCTAAGTTGTATCCTTTGACCACCTTTGATTGATAACTTTACTACTTCATTTCAAAAGATTGTGCAGTGCTGGCCCAACAGGCATTCACCACTGCAACAATGAAGGTGCTAAGTGGCAGAAGCTAAGCCCTTCTGTCAAGCAAGTCCCACAGACTGTTATCACAGCTAGACAGGCCTTCATGCTCATTAGGTTTTGCAGGATCATTGTGCCCACTAATAGAAGTGAATGGCAGTGTCCCCTGCCCAGTGTAATCCCTGCCTCCAGTCTTGGCTGCTGCCGAAGATAAGAGTGCAGGTTTTAGGACATCATGTAATGTCTACATGCGTATGCATCAGATGTACTTCAGTGTGGTGGGCAAGGCTGTCTTTGGTCTGAGGAGTTTTGCTTGTCTGGGGGTTCTTTCCTGTTGCTGGGGGTTTTTTGGGGATGTGTAGACCAGCAGCTTGATGCAGGAAAATCAGAAAGATGGGCATCCTGGGCTACACAGACGACCTGGGACAACACATTGCAGTTTGGGAAATAACTGTGAAAAGGCTTTGAATTGAGTCTTTTCTCAGAACTGTCAGAAAGTGATCTGTCAAGCAGAATACTGTTTCCCTCCTTAATCCTTGGCCAGTGATGAAACAGAGCAGGTGTGGGTGTGGGAATATGAGACAGAAGAAGGGGCCCATGACCTTTACATGGACATTGGGGAAGAGATCCGCTTCCGAGTTGTGGATGAGACGTTTGTTGATACATCACCAACTGGTCCAAGCTCTGCAGAGGCTTCCACTTCAAATGCTGCAGAAGAAGTCCAGAAGAAAGAGGCACCCTACACTCTTGTGGTAATTACGTGCATTAATTCTTATGGTTTTTTGAGTGTCGTGGTTTATTCAGTGTCTAAAGTAGCATCCCTTTCCCAAAAAACTGATTGCTTTAAGCTGATCGTGAAGCAGAGTCACAAAATGAAAGGAGTGGAAGAGGGGAGAAATGAGGTTGTTCTTGTGGTTGCTGTTTTCTGAGTGTTTTTACTGGAACACTTAGTGGTGGTTCCCCCTGGGAGGCTGATTTAAAGCAAACCCTCTGTGCATGAAGAGTACAGAGCTGGGAGAAACACATCAAGGTTTATGTGGCAGCTGAACAGTCTTTCATTGCAGTGTTCTGGCATAAAACCCACCAGAGTACAATGCATGAGAAAGATGGATATGAACCAGTGGCAGCTATGTTCCATAACTTAGATGGGAGAGATGTTGTATTTATAGGCATTTTCCTCTGTTCTCTATGCAGTTTACAATTGCGTGCTCTTGTCTTCTCTCTGTGAACAGGGATCAATCAGCGAGCCAGGCCTGGGCCTCCTGTCATGGTGGACAAACAGTTAGCTGCCATCAGAGCCTCCACAGAAATTCTTTCCGGTGGATGTTTGGGGAATAATGGGACCCTGGTGGTCCTCATTGCTCCTCTGAAGCTGAATAAGGAATTAGACCTACCATTCTGTTTTCCCTTCAGCTTCCAAGCTGCCAGAGAGAGACAGTTGCTTTCACGAAACAGCGTCACAGATGTGCAGAAGTGACTTTACAGGCACAAAAAGCCTTGAGCACAGCATCTGCAAATTCAGCTAGAGCTTTGTTCTCCTGCCCCAGAGAGAACATTGTGGAGATCTTTGCTTGCCTGAATTAAGGAAGGAGTTGACTTCAGTGAGTAAAGGCAGAAGAGAATACCTATCGAGAAGTACTGCTCCTTATAAGGACTGGGAGCTTGATCTCGGAGGAGTAGAAACCTGCCCCTCTTTTGACAGGAAATGAAGAAACAGCAAAAGGCTAGAGTTAGAGGTGTGGTATCTCTGTAGACCTGGAAAGTGCTGCTGCTGGGAGAGCAGGGGAGGTGGTGGTGATTTCTGCTAAGAATGGGAACTTCACCCATGGATGAAGTCAGCCAGAAGGAACAGGGAATTACTTTTACCCAAAAGTACCTCAGGCTTAGTGAAGGTGTGGAAAACTGCAGGTTGCTTATTGTGCTGAATGGAATGACTTTTTAAAGTGGGCTGCATTTATGCAGAATGAGCTAAACTTTGCAGGAGTTTGACTGAGAATATGAAATTATGGATTGAAGTGGACCAAGGCTGCTTTGAGCAAGCAAAATCCTTGTTTGTGGAAGGTGTTAATACTGTAAGTGGAATAAACAGTAAAAACCACAGAGCCTGCCTCCCTGTACAATTTGTGGAGAAACTTTTAGCTTCCTGCCTTGCAGGGAAGAAAACACTTGCCTCCTGCAGTTTAGCTATTTAGACAGCAATGAGACCAATGCTTTGCTTTATGCTAACAGCCAATGACAAACAATTGCCATCACCCTCCCTGACAGCAGTACAAGGAAAGGAGGGAACAAAACAGTGAGTAAAATCTATGCAGGGCCCATTGCCAAGAGAGTGATGTTGCACATAATTACAAAGCCAGCCATGTTTGACTGGAAGGAGCTGTAATTCCCTGGGACAGTGGTTCTGCTTAACCTTCAACTGTGAAAACAAAGCCTGAGTCATCAGCGCCCTCACTACAGCATTGTTAAAACCTCTTAATTCTCAACTGTTATTCCTGGTGCAATGCCTTAATTAAAAGGGAGCCTAGAATTCTTTAGGTTCACATAACTAAGGTCCATCTGCGCACACAAAAAGCTTACTGAATGCCACCTACAGAGCAGCAGTGCTCACATAATGCAACCATCTAGCTGTGGTGGAAACAACTATTTGCAGAACCCCCCCAGCTGTTTGTATAGGTGGAAATCTGGGTGAAACAAATGAGGAGCTTCCACACAAGCTGTTCTGGGGTAGTGCCAAGGCAAGGGGAAGAAAGCAGTCCAACTACTCCAGGCAGCTGTTTTGCTCAGCTCCATTTGGACAGGGTTAGGGCTCCCAGGAGTGTAGTGAGGTGGTAGCAATGTCTTTTTGTGTGCTGCTATCATGAGAGACTCCTCAACATCCATCTCCTGCTGTAAGCAGTGCTTTAGGAAACAAGCTAAGTGTGCGATGCTGGGAAAGCAGATTCAGCAGGTGTTCTTTGCCAGTTTTTCATTGCTGCAATAATGGCAGCGTTGCCCTGGACAGGAGTCTGGGGGAGAAGGTGGTCATAATCACAAGTGTAGCCTGCAGTAAGTCAATGTCAAGAATTAAACAGTCCAGGACAGCTATGAGGGCTCTTTTTTTTTACCACACTGACTTACCATTTGATTTGGGTTTTTTTTCCATAGAGCAATGATTTACAAGAAGTTCTGTCCCACCCTCCCAGCAAGGATGACAGGGATTAGGATGATGAATACAGTAACACAACAGAAGAGATGGTCACATTCTTTATTTTCATTTTAAGTCTTTAGCCATCAGTAAAGTGAATGGGCAGAAAACAACCAACTGAGCAGACAAATGCACCTTTGCTGGTTATTTCCAAATATAAATAACTGTGGTGTTGCATTTCCCCTGCGGGAAAACTGAAATTGAGCCAAAATAGAAAAAGGGAGCTGGGGAATTTAAAAGACAAAAGTAAGTCTAGCTGCACTCCCTTTTCATAGTGTCAGTGAAGAGGAAGTACCATAACAAAAAGGAAGCGATGATGAAAGGAAGCATTTGATCAGACATTTTTTCCAACAGTAGGCATGGAATTGCACTTTCATGAAAATGCCAAAGCTGAATCTAGTCCAGTGCCCTGGGGCATTGTGCGCACTTAGCTTGATTTCTGCTGCAGCTCCTTCATTCTGTTCAGGGCACTGCCAGCCTGAAACCACTCAATCTGAGACTCATTGAAGGTGTGGTTCAGCATGATTGTTTCTTGGCTCCCATTCGGATGCTTGATGATGCATTTCAGAGGCTAAAGGAAGAAGAGAGTTTTATTTTCCTTTCTCTTTCAAGGAAGAAGGTTATCTGAAGCTTCTAACAGGAAAATTCCCACATGGTTTTCAAGGGCTGAAAAGGGAAAATTGCAGCTCAGGGTAGATCTTAACATAAAAGTGAGGTTGCAGTTCCTTCTAGGGAACACTCATGCTTAATAAGTCCAGGAATTTAGAGTTTCATACAAAGATTTCTCTTGGCTGTTCAGCACACCACTGATTCTGACCTGCCCTGTATCTCCTAGCCCACTATATCTCACCTGGCTGGCAGGCTGCACTGCTCAACACTGCCAGTGCTGTCTCAGAAGCAACACAACTCACCACTGTTCCCCATCAATGGCACATCCCTGCTGCCAAGTGCATGACAGGGCACCCAGACCGTTACCTTTCCAGGTGCAAAGTCTTTCAAACCCACGATGCTCAGCTTATCCACAGGATGAATCTTGTTATAGTCTGCTGGATCAGCAAAGGTGAGAGGCAGGAGACCTTGCTTCTTCAGATTGGTTTCTGTGGAGAACAAACCACCAACCACACTTGTAACACCCCGCTCCAGTGAAGCAGGATTACTTTCTGGCTGCCCAGTGCTTCTCAGAGTGCTATTCCAGCAACAATTACTATCTTTTAGCAAAATCAGCATATTCCTTGTTTGTGGCATATCGAACTAGGTATGTAAAAGGACTCCTGATAGGAGGCAGCTTGCCATCTGTCAGCAGGGAGGCTTCATGCCTGTAGGTGTTGAGCCCTGAGCAAGATACAAACACCACTTCCACTCAAACCGCATACATCCTGTTTACAAACACCATAGGGGACGCCTGACTCACCATGGATCCTGGCAAAGCTCTTGGTGATGATGACCCTTCCTCCCAAGTGACGTGGCTCCAGTGCTGCGTGCTCCCGGCTTGATCCCTCACCATAGTTTTCATCCCCAATAACTGCCCATTTGACACCCATTTTCTGTGACAAAAGACACAGATTTTCATTTGTGCAGCCACTCAGGTGAGGAATTAACAATAAATACCCACCCACACATCTCAGTACTTCACTGACATTGCTAACCTATGACACCTTCTCCAGAAGACTCCCTTGGCTTCTGAGGAAGGAGAGAAATAAAGGAGTTCAGTGCTTCACAGCAGTTAGGCACTGCCATCCTTGCTGACAAGGGCTGAGGAGGATTGCTCTTGGAATTTAGAGCAACTCTTTTCCTTTTCCTGCCACCTCTACTTCCATCATACTAACCCAGACCAGTGTTTGCACTTGCCATGACCTCTGCTCTACTTCTGGAAGGGATACGGAAAATTTTAACTTCTCTCTACTGAAAGAGCCAATCGGAAACAACTGCCAAGTTATCCAGAGGGTAAAAACATTTGAGATTTGAAGCCTAGTGTTAAAGAATAAAGAGGATAAGACTATAATTTATTTAAACAGTAGACTAGTCACAGGTGAAGCATTCCAGGAGGCAAGATTTAGTCTGATGACACCCATGCCTTGTAAGGTGTGCAGAGCCTAAAGGAGTTCTTCCTCTTTCATCTATGATTTCTGGTCCCCTTTGAGTCACAAGTTCCTCTCCCTCTTCCCCCTAGCAGGTAGGGACAGAATCTCCTACAGGAACTGCAATCATTAGAGAAAGTACCAAGAAAACACCTCAATGCTGAGTGAATTTGCAGCTGCTTTTACTTGAGAGCAGGAGGGTGAGATCCTTATTGGCACAGACTGCCCAAAGTGTAAACATCCTCTTAAATGTGTCGGGGGAACGTCTCACCTTGTAGTAACGGGCTGTGTCTGGGACTGGGCCAAACTCCTGGGTTAATGCGTTCCGCACAGAGTTGGCTTTGCCATTTTCCACGTTGATGGCACCAATGAGCAGGTTGTTGGAGATGTTGTCCAGATGGCCACGGAATTTAAGCCATGGTCCAGCTGCAGAAATATGATCAGTGGTGCATTTCCCTTTTACCTAAAGCACAGTAGACAAGAAGAATGCCTCAGGATGGAGTAATGTACTAGACCCTTCCTCAACCCTTTTAACTGTGAAGCATTAATTGGGAGGAGTGGTTGATATTCCAGAGCAGCCCTTCAGAAAGACCTCAACAAGTTAGAGAGGTGGGCAGAGAAGTCTGAAGTTCAGCAAGGGTGGGTTCAGGGTCCTGCACCTGGGAAAGAGTAACTCCATGCACCAGCACAGGCTGAGGGCTGACCTGCTGGAAAGCAGCTCTGCCAAGAAAGACCTGGGGGTCCTGGTGGACAAGCTGTCCATGAGCCAGGACTGTGCCTGTGTGGCCAAGAAAGTCAATGGCATCCTGGGGTAAATTAGGAAGAGCATTGCCAGCTGGTCAAGGGAAGTGATCCTGTCCCTCTACTCAGCCCTAGTGAGGCCACCTCTGGAGTGTTGTGTCCAGTTGTGAGCTCCCCAGTACAAGAGAGACATGGAGGTCCTAGAGCAGGTCCAGGGGAGGGTGACAAAGGCGATGAAGGGACTGGAGCATCTCCTGTTCAGCCTCAAGAAGAGACAAATGAGAGGGCACCTCTCATTTACAATATCTCTAAGTATCTGACGGGAGAGTGTCAAGAATGTGAAGCCAGGCTCAGCTCAGTGGTGACAAGCAATAGGACAAGAGGCAATGGGGCAGAAACTGAGGCACAGGAAATTCCACCTGAACATGAGGAAGAACAGCTTTACTGTGCAGTGACCACACTGGAACAGATTGGCCAGAGAGGTTGTGGAATCTCCCTCACAGGAGATATTCAAGAACCATCTGGACACAATCCTGTGCCATGTGCTCTGGGATGACCATGCTTGAGCAGGGAATTTGGACTAGATGACCCCCTGTGGTCACTTCCAACCTAATCCATTCTGTGAGCATCACATCTCTTTTTAAAAGCACAAACCCCATAAAAGTGTATCAGTTACAGAATTAAGTCACTCTAAAGCAGAACACAATGCTCATTCTGGGTAAGAACATCACTTTTCCAAAGGGTAAATTACAAAAATTAGCTTAGCCATGGCATCTCTTCTGTGTCCTCACTTCTCTCAGCAGCAGGTTGTTCAGGTACAAAAAGCAATTAAACCCTTCCTGCTACAGCTCAGCTGCCCTGCTGGGCAACTTCAAGATGCCAAGTGTTACCCTCTAAGTTTCCAAACTGCGCATAAGCCTTCTTAGCTTGTAAAAACAGAATTCCCAACCAGAGATAATGGCCTACTAACTGGTAAGTTCTGAAGTGCTTATAAAGGAATTGCCCATGTCAAAAACTTTTGCACAGCACTATGGCCCTCAGAAATACCTCCAACTCTGTCATGGAGAATCAGGAATGTTCCCAAAGATCAGTTGATAAGGGATTGCCATTTCAGAACCCCTCACCGTATCAACTATAGTTTCCATCTGTTAACTCACTTCAGGCAGTGAGGAGAAACCCATGTCTCCACTGAAAGACCAAACTGCAATGTTTAACAAGTGTGAAGTAATTTCTCTTTCTATAAAGTGGGAAGAGAACATGCATACTGATGGATGAGAAGTTCCCAACGACCTCACTTCAGACAAAATACATCTTAGAACAGCCAGCATTAGAGATGCTAATTAAAGAACTCATGCACCTTTCCACTGCAGGTTGTAACTGGGACAAATGCTGCAGAATTCATGGTTTGGGCAGGATCATATTACATGCTATAACAAGCTTGCTTTTGCATGGTATTAGCAAACCACTAGCTGAAAGGAGAAGAGTCACTTAGTTATAACAGAAAGAAGTATCAGAAGGAAACACCTGGAAGAAAGGAAGACCCTTGCTTCCCTTTCTGTAACAATGTGGTTGTAGGGCCGGGAATCAGGTATCTCAAAGGCACATCCAAAGCTTCTAGCAGTTGCTGTGCAAACCCCTGTTCAAGCAGACCTGTCATAGCTGATGCTTCCCCGCTTTGTTCCTGACCTTGATGAGGATCAGCATGTCTTCTAGATCCTTGCCATCCCACTTATCAAAGGGCTCAAGAAGCTGGAGACGCTGGCTGGTGGGGCTCACATCCACATGCTGCCCACTGCCATCCTTGGGAGGATACTGATAGGTGTCCTGGCCTGGGTCAAACTCCTTCCAAAGAAGAAAAGAAAATCATCAGCCTCAGAACCATCCCCCAACAGCATGTGAAGAACAAGCCAATACCGGCAACTGCACCCATTCTAGCTCTACCACCATGTGTCAAGAAAGAGGTCAGTGCATCTAAGTTCCATCAGTATAAATAAAACACTGCTAGTGTCAGGTCTTCCCTCCCTCCACCCCCAGACAGAGCAGTTACCAGATTGGGCAACTCATCTGCATCAGGTGCCTCTAGTTTAAACTTCTTCCCATCTGCTCCTGTCAGGTAATCTGTCTCAGGGTTAAATTTTAGAGTGCCAGCAATGGACAGGGCTGTGACAATCTGAAAGAAAAAAAATGACAAATTTAAAGGCATATTTTACCTCCCATCACTTCATCTGAAAGTCCTACATCTAAGCCTCAAAGCCACCAGCCAAGTGGTGATTACTAAATAAGGCACACTGGGACTCTTCTGCAGGTGCCCTGAACTGTTCCACAGCCCCTCCTCTGGTTGTTTCTTACCTCTGGAGAGGTCACAAATGCATGAGTCTCTGGATTGGCATCATTGCGACCTGTGAAATTCCGGTTGTAGGATGTAACTATTGTATTTTTCTCTCCTTTCTTGATGTCCTTCCTGTTAAAGAAGCAAACATGCTCATCAGATCCAAATGGAATTTTTTTTCTGGATGTCTCACTGCTAGAATTCCCCCAGCTTGGTTTTGGTAGCAATCACTATCTTAGAAACATGAGCTGGTGCCTGTACGTGTTTTCCTCCCTTAAGCACAGACCCAAAATGAATTAATGTAAACCCAAGTCAAACACTGATTCTTGCAGTAGTTTTCACAGCCCACGTTGTTCACTGTTGAACTGTCTAAACAATAATCAACTAAGCACATTGCCTTTTGATATCTCAAGGTCAGTCACGATAAAGCAACATAAGAATGTGCCTCCCACCCCTTCTATTGGGAATTATTCTCCCTGCCACTCCAATGACTGAAGTTGGACCAATTCACTTTTCCTGTTTTAAAAGGACCATACAAATTTCAGTCCGCTCTCTCACAGCCAACAAATCTTTCTCGTGATTCTTTGCCTTCTACAAAAAGCCTCCAGAATGTGTGACCATTCTGCAGCTTTATTCACCTGAAGTCTCAATATAAATCTGTAGTCCTTCTTTTTGATTCCTCCAGTACCTAGCAGACAGCTATGGCCAGTATGTTTTTAAACATTTAATTACCAGTGTGTGGTATTTACAATCAAATAAGCTTCACAAAATAGAGCATTTTGGGAGCTAAAAGATACAAAGCTAGAGTGAGGTCCATCTTTCATTTTACCTGTCCCACTGCCCGATGCATGGCCCACAGGCATTGGCAAGAACCAGCCCTCCAACTTCTCGAAGGATTTTTGCCTGGGGGCAGAAAACAACTTTTTTACCTTAGAATATCTGGAATGAGTTTCTGGAGTTGCTCTTTCAGGGGAAGATGACATTAACAGGAAGCACCAAGTGTAAGAAAATTCCCTTCCTTGTTTCAGTTTTGAGTCACTTCTATAAATCCATTGGGTTTGACTCCAGTAAGACTGTAAAGTTAACACTGGGACAGAGCGCAGGATGACTTGCCATGATGTTCCCGTTCTCTACTTGCTTCAACTTGAGCAATCCAGCTACTTACAGACATTTGACTGAAGGGCAGTGTCTGGTCTGATTAATATTCTACAGACTTCCTGTCCATGTAAGGAGAGAACTGGCAACAGTGCAGGCAAGTATGCGTGCCTGCTCAGTATACTCAGCAAACAACTCAATTAAGGGGGCAGGGAAGGAAAGGTATGACTTGAAAAGTAGGACTTGGTTGCAAGAGCCATCAAGCATTGGCTGGACATATCCATATGTAAAGACTTGGTCCTCACACTATGACAGCATCTAAAATTTACTAAATAGTAAAGCTAATTAAAGCAACATTTTCTGCACAGAAAAAAGGAAGGAAGTACGTAATGGTACCTCAACAGAAACCTTCCTTTTAAAGCCAATATAAGTTTTGCCATAATTTTGGTCTAAATTGGGAACCGCCTTCCAACAAAAGGGTGTGCTCTCTCTGTGTATTGGAATAAAAGTGGATTGTAGCCCTCTGTCAACCATGGCCATCTACAGAATCTCAGAAGCATGAGACACCCCTTGCTATGCATAGTGTTATCTCCTCAGGGCCCCACTTCCTGACAACTGCCTCAGCCTTGTTCAGTTCTAATCCTGTTCTTACATGCCCAGGTAGTAAAGATATCATGTCAAAACACTGTCAAGATGGCAAGAGCCACAGGCACAGTAGCATAGGACCAGTTACTACATTAGTAATTGCACCTCCAGCAGTAAATGAAGACAACATTTAGGAGGTTTCCATTAGTTGACTCTGGCCCCTTGAGTACTGTCCTGAAGAATTTAATCCTTTCTGTTTGGAAGTGCAAAGAGCAGCCATACTCACATAACCGTCTCTTTCAATGGTGGCACGGATCTGCTCTGAGCCTGGTGTGATTGTGAACTTGGATTTGCACTTCAATCCATGTGCGAGTGCCTGTTTTGCCACTGCTGCAGAGCGTCCCATGTCCTCATAGCTGGAGTTGGTGCAGCTGCCAATCAAGCCTGTGGCGACAAAAACAGGGTGATGGTTACTGCAGCCCTGGTACTTAGATTCATCCTGATCTGTCTCCCAGAAGAACAAACAAGGGAAAACCAACTTTTTCTGTTGATAAGGAATCTGAAAGGCCTTCAGGTACTAACACTGCCAAGCCTCCCAGCAATATACTGTGGTCACAAGCAATCCCGTGACAAGCTCTGCAGGTTGCATAGTCAGAACACACTACCCAGTCACTAGTATAATCTAACTAGGTTATAGCTTTACAAGACCTGAGTGTCACCTACTTGCACTTTGGTTAAGCAAATAACCAATGACAGGTATTATTCCACAAAGACAGAAAAAGCTTCAAATCAAAATGGCAAGAAATGGAGAAAATGATGAAAAGAAAGCATCTTTATTACAGCATGAAGACCACATGAGGACATATTGTAGCATCCTGACAGCATTCTGGTGCTAAGCAGCAAAATAAAAATTCTCCTCCAGTTACAGCTGCTGTAACTGTATTATTTGTAATGCTATCATATAATACACTTCCTGCCTGGGACATGGCTTTACAATTTATTTCTGGTTTTTTTCATTCCTTGCTCCACTCCATGAGCAACAGTTGAGAAGCCAGCCCACAAGTTACCATCCCAAAAGCAAGTACATAAATTTCCAAGCCTGCTTTTTAGGACAGCAAGTACTAACTTTATTACACCCCAAGAGTTCCAACAGCCAACTGCTGAGAGTGCTGGCAATCATGCTCCTGACAAATCTCTGCAACAGGCAAATTCATGCCACAGACTTTTAACAGAAGACATCTTCAATGGGTAACATTCCTGTTAATCCAAACATTCAAAAGTTTCAAAAATAGAAGAAAACCTGGTCTACTTCTTGAGATTAAAATTCCTCCTACTATCCTGGATCTCATCCTGCACACTTGGCCCATGCCCTACTTTTCCCAGAAAATACATATGGCCATGAAGAGATGACACTGCACCAAAGGACATACAGCAGCAGTGGAAAAACTGGATCCCAAGCTATGTGACCAACATCTTATCCCAAGACAACAATGTTTATGCCACAAGTGTGAAGGCAGAGGAAAGAGCAAATGCTACCCACCAACTCTGATATCAACAGGCCAGCCCTCCTTTTCTGCCACAGCACCAATATCTGACACAGGGTGCGCAAGGTCTGGTGTGAAAGGTCCATTGATATGTGGTTTCAGCTTTAAGAAACAGTGACAAAGTCAGAAATCACAGTAGCAAAGAATAACCCCAAAACACAGCAGTAAATTAATTCCTTTCACAGCTCTGGAAGTTATTAAACTAGAATTCTCCTACATGAATACTGGAGCTTAAGCTGTCAGTGAAGCAGACCTGAATGTATTTCACATGTTTCACCAGAGGTGTTGCATCAAACTCCCAGCTTGGTCCTCATGCACACAAAGCAGAGTTATGTCACAGCATTCAAGATGGCAAGAAGAAAGGAAGCCTTACCTCACTGAGGTTGATTTCTATCACCTGGTCATACTGACAACCAGAATCTGGTACCAAGTGTTGCTTGAATTCATCTGCTAGTGCAGCTATATCTGGAATAAGAAAGAAGGAAAAGTGCAGCAAATATGAGGGAGAAAAAAAAAGTCTAGAACAATTAAACACAGGGGGGTCCACTGCGTAATTCCCCAGCCACTTCATCTACAGACTACCTACTTGTAGCAGATGACCTACAGGACCACATAAGGTCAAAACTCACATCAGACAACACTGTAGGAGCATACTGCTCCCAGAATACACCTTCACTTGAACCCATACTTCTACTCACTTCAAATCCCAAATCCTCTTACCAGCTCGCCCAGTCTTGCCCAAGTATTTTTTCATGCGTTCATTGTAAGGAAAGATCGAAGTGGTAGCTCCGATTTCAGCCCCCATATTACAGATTGTTGCCATTCCTAGAAAAGTGGGAGAAGAGATCACAGCGTCAAAGGAGATAGTCCAAGGCTACCCAATTCTCCAAAAGTCATGTGAAAGACAGCATGAAAGCTAAGAGACCAGGCCATCTGCCACAGAAACCTAAAGCCACAGCTGAGAGGAGACTGACAACATAATGGCTGGCTCAGCCCCCTACGTTTCTGATCAATACAGTGCCTGCAACCAGACTCTTGTGGAAGGAATGAGCCAAAAGTTACACTGATATCTGCAAATACCAGAAGGGATAACAAGGAACCCCTGTTTGCACTGAGCATCAAATAATTTACAGCAGTGAGCAGTGTCTCTGCTACCTGCAATGAGTGTCCTGTCCCTCCCTACCATCTCTCTTACCTTTACTGGAGGAGCCCGACATTTGTGAGAAATTTAATGGGCTGAATAAAATGCTTCTAGTGACAGAACACAATAAAAAAATCCCAAATATTTGCTGACAGGACTGGGATCAACCATCCCTTTCAAGGACACAGCAATGAAGATGCAGGGCCTCCTGTTTTACATTTAACAAACTAGAGGCAGATATAAAATTCTTCTGATTTCATAGAAGAAAAATCCCAAATTGCTCTCAGTTTGTAAAACCAAGTATTCCAAGTTGTAGCCAAGGCATGCAAATTGAGAGGAGAAGTCCAGCTTGAAGGCTACACTTCAAGCTAAAGGAAGACATTTCTTGTAATTTGGTCCTAATTAGCATATTACAGAGAACTGTAATTTTTGCTAATTCTTAGCTAGTATAAACTGCATGTTACATACTGCTGTCTGGTATCAGAACCTCTGCTCTTTGTTTAGCAGCTGTCACACATACATTCCCATTAACCTGTTCCTTTTTTCTTTTCACAGCCTATTTAGGCTGAAATGAAAATGTCATTCCTTTATTGCAACCATCTCCACCCTCTAAGTATACACTGGAATACATCCACCCTTATTCTTATCCTGACACATCATGTTACAGGATTCCTCACAATTAACCATTCCATGTTTTCAGAATCACAAGATTTAACAGGGAGAGGTCACTTTTTCACTGAGAGGGACTGCTATTACACCACTCTTCCAGTTTGCCATGTACAAACTGCCGAGCCAGGCTAAGGGAGAACATTTAGTACTTCTTGTTTGGTTCCCTTCCCAGCACCCCCAGATCAACACCCAGCACCACCAACAATCCACTCATATAAGAGATCTGTGTTGACTTACCTGTGCAGGAGATTGAATCCACACCTGGCCCATGGTATTCAATGATGGCACCTGTTCCACCTTTTACAGTGAGGATGCCAGCCACTTTCAGGATCACATCTTTAGGAGAAGTCCAGCCTGAGAGCTTGCCAGTCAGTTTTACACCAATAACCTGAGCAACATCAAAGAGAAGAAAAAAAATATTGATGTCACTTCCTATCAGAAAGGTAACAGGGTTCTCCTGTAAGGTATATTCCTGTCACACTGCTGTGGTATCTGGAGCCTTATATACATAGTGCTTGAAAATCAATGCTCCTTACACATCCTATACCTCACCCTTGGCATTAAAGCTTAGTATTCCTTCTGCTCCTACCTTTGGGCATTTGAGCTCCCAAGGGATTCCTGCCATGACATCCACAGCATCAGCTCCGCCCACACCAATGCAGATTCCCCCCAAGCCACCTCCGTTGGGGGTGTGTGAATCTGTGCCGATCAGCATAACCCCAGGGTAGGAGTAGTTCTCCAGAATGATCTGAAAATAAAAATGGATTGTTTGCTTGCTTGTTTAGTGGGAAAGGAGGGGGAAGACAGCAGAAAGAAGACAAGAACAAGAGTTTAGATCAATCTGTATTTGCGGATTTCAGTAGCAAGAAAATAACTGAATTTGGGTTGGAATGGAAATTTTCTTCTGTTTCAAACTCATTGTGGAGAATGTAATGTCAGAACAAGGCACCAAGTCTCAGCCCCAGGATCCTTGCTCATCCCAGGGTAATAAAAAAAATAAGAAAACAATCCCCTTTTTTTTTCCTTCCAGTTTAGGCTTTTGCTAAGGTGCCATCTTTTTAGGGCTCAAGAGTCTGTTCCGTAATCTCCATATCCTTAATGAACAGCTGAGCAAGTCAGTTCACTTGTCCAATGCTAGCGAGACCTTCTGTAGCCTTTGTGCTCCTATATCAGCAGAACACAAATGGGCTCTTCCAATCCATGCTGCCAACCAAAATTTAATTACATAGAAGAACTTCTTACCAAGACAGCAAGAGGCTGCCCTTCCCTTATTGCTGCTACCAGTTCCGTGCAAGACTTTTCAACTATGAATAAACCCACAAAACCATTCTTCAATGAAAAAATGAGATTTCTGTGGTAGCAACACTGTAGAGAACTCAAGCTAATGAACTTCTCACTGCATATATGCAACACCAACACTAGGGACAGCCTTTCTGGGAAGCACAGAACTCACAGCACATGCATCACAAACCAGCCTGAACAGAACTAAGACAGTCCTTTACCAAAAAGACCAAGGATTTGCTTTCAGAACTTTCAGCTTCATATTCTTGTAGCCACATTAACGTATTCGTTTAAGAAAGGTCACTCTCAAGGCCTCAACTTTGCCAGAGTTGTACTGAAGCAATACAACAGGGCCAGTTTCCTCCAGCCAGAGAAAGTCAGCCACAAGAAGACTGGTAACCACAGCACGGAGCTATGTTGCTGCATGACAGATGTTATAAAGGTTTCAGAACACAAATGACCTTAGGTGCTCCCAAACCATTTTGAAGAGTTCATCTGTTTCATCACATTAGGGTAACCTTAGTAACTCATTCTGTAGCTAAGAAAACATAGCAGAGAGCTCTTGACTGCACCTGGTCACAAGTTCCCTGCTGACAGGATGCTTACCAGTCATCCATTCTCCTCTACATTCCTTTTGCTTCACGCTGCTCTTCAACTTTTGCTGCCTGAGACTCAGAGGAACAATGAAAAATGACTACTGGACCCTCAAAGCAAACCAGCCACAAGCAAGTTAGGGACATCCTGACAGAGGATGCTTTTTGTTGGTTAAAAAATAAAAAAAAGCCTCATTAAGTGATAACTTATCTTGGGACTGTCATATTCTTTTTCAGATCCAAGCCTAATAACAAGAGAATCTCAGACTTGGAGACTGTTTTGCATTTTATTCAAATTCACCTAGCAACTCCTTATGTGTCACCACTCTTGAATATTTGAAGTATGCTGCTCTGCTGTGTCCTCATATACTCTTCTGAGTTTTATAGAACTAAATGCATACATAATAACCCTAAAAAAATATGTTCCCAAGGCTGCTTTCCTTATCACCAAAAGCAATTTACATTAACCCTACGTAGCCAGCTTCATGGCCTCACCTCACTATCTGAATTGTACTAAGAGGAGCCAGCCCACAAGCAGTTAAGGTATTTTAAGCTCCTGTGATTCACATGTCATGCTGTTGGCACTACCTAGTCACACATCAGGTTACAGTTTGACCAAAATAACCTTAAACCCCCCCCCCCACTGTTGTCAAGATAACTGAGAAAGAGCAAGTAAGAAACCTTGCCTACCTTGAGCAAAGCACGTTGTTTCCCTAAACTGGTCAAATTCTCTAAAGGTTTGTACTTGAGCTCCCTCTCCACTCTAACGTAAAAGACCCACTGCATGTTCAAAGACTGTAAACACACACACTTTACCTGGTGAATGATTCCTGACCCAGGTTTCCAGAATCCCACTCCATACTTGGCACCAGCCGTTGATAGAAAGTTGTACACCTCCTGGTTTATATCCTATTCACATAGGGAAGGATAGAGCATTAGTACCACATTTTGCTCTTCCATACATCAAAAGCTTGTTCAAACACGTTCCCTTCTCTCACATGGCTGCCTGTAGTTTGCTTCTCACTTTTGCAGCAGCTGAAGGGAGGTGCACATAATTTTTAAAACCAAAAGGTTAAGATTAAGACTGTTTGACAGACAGTTGTAACAGGCCATTTAATTTCATCCCACTTGTAGCTCTACTAAAAGCACATTTTTTAGTTTCTAATTCCAAACAGCACAATTTAAGGAAAACCCTGCCAATAAGGCATTTAAAATGCTGCGCTCACTTTTCCTATTCTCAGAGCTTTTTTAACCTGTTTCACTCACTCATTCTAGCCCCTCCTTCCTTCTCCATCAGGTGTTCTTTTTCCTAGACAGATGCTTTGGAGACATTTCAAATCCCTTAGATAAATATTCTGGCCTTATTTTTAAAGATTAAGAAATGGAACTGGAAGTTGTTCACTGCCAGGGGAGTTGGTGAGTGTCATTTGTCAATCTAGCAAGTCCCCTCTTCAAGACTCACACAATGCTGCCTTTCTTGCTGCACTGTCACTATTGTTGGTGGAGGTCGCACCATGAAAATTGCTTGTGAGAAAAACAATGGTTGCCAAGGAAGTATGACACTATTACATCTTAACAGTCCTTGACAGAAGAGTGCTAGAGGAGATAAGCACTAGAGGGAGAGAATTTCTTAAAGACTATTCTCATGCAGCTAAGCTTCAGAAAAAACAGAAAGGTGAAACAAGATAATTGAAGAATTGTCTCAGCACACATTTGCTGAAGTTTCCCAGGAGGCAGCAGTTCTTTAACCCTCGTTTTCCACTGGGAGTTGGATCATTCCACTCTGTACATCCTGCCCCCAGTAAATCCAAACCACCCTCTGGCCTGCCAGCATTCATTGTGTGCCAACTGGCAGCAACAGAAGCCAGTCAGAAGGCAGGACCTTTACTTGCTCTGCTCAGAGTGGATGGCAAAGAAAGGACTCAGCTCAATTTGGGGCTGCAGCAAATATAATTGCACTGCTGAGAATAAATGCAGGGATAGGGAAAAGGGAAAAAAACCCAGGAGGTGAATGGGAGAAAAGAAACTGTGTGATTAAGTTTCAAACTGTTAATGGCACAACTTAGGACTGAGACAAGCAGAGCAAGAACTCCCCAAATCACTCCTGAGTGGTGCAATTTGCTTTATTGTAGCCTACTGAAGAAAGCCAAAAGCAGATACTTCAACACCGCAAGTTTCTGAGAATAGATATGGACTAAAATCTGAAAATGCAGCTGACCGCTGTTTTCTGGTATCAACATTCAAGGTGCAATTACTCCTGGCTCTGAGAGTAGACTTAGGCTAAGTCCACTCAGAGCAGCACAATTTCCCTGACAGATGCATTATGGCACGTCAGAGATAAATATGTCTATATATTACAGAAGCTCATTTGGGGAAGACTAAGCACTGAAACAGTTGAGTAAAATTTAAAAATGGCAGTGAATCAGCAGTTGGACAAATAACACTTTGAAATCCCCAAATAAAACCCAACATTCTCCATACATTTACACGTTTATACACGTTTACACTATACCCATGAGCCATGAAAGCTGCATGATTCAGTTATTGCTCTTCAGATAATCACTAGCAAATGGTTTGGGAAAGTAACTACTTGCCTCCCCCTCACAAGATACACCAGTGAAATGCTGGAACATATTTTCATTAAGATTTTCACAATGCTATACTGCAACACAGAGCAATCTGACTTCCTTTTTTTCCCTTTGAAATAACTTTTTTTCTCTCCTTTAGATGAACTATCTTCTCTCTCCAGAACACATCTTATCTGGGCTTTTATCACTAACAGCTTAAGAATAGCTTCTCCCACATTCATGGTCCTTTAAACCATGGACCATGGTTTGGATGATTCTGAGCTGAAAAACTCCCAAAAATCCATTTATTCTGTTTCTTTGCTGCATCTGACCAACAGAGCTGATCACCCCAGGCAATCTGTTACCATATCTGATTCCTGGCTGCCCTTCTGGGAAAAAAATTTAAAATAAGCTCTTCCTTCAAATGGAAGGACATTTTCAAACAGACAGAAGTTAAGTCTCTGCAATAGTGACCTTGGCTCTTTGAAGATCCTTTTCACCACCTGACTGGGCCTCGATGAGGTGATCACAGTGGATGGTGGAAGGCACAGCCACTTTTGGCAACCCGCTGCTGATGAACTGAAGCATTGCCATCTGAGCTGTGGCATCCTGCATGGCCACACGGTCTGGCCGTAAGCGCAGATAGGTCTTGCCGCGCTCAATTTCCTGTTTTGTTGGGTCATCCAGGTGTCCATATACAATCTTCTCAGACAAGGTCAGAGGGCGGTCAAGCCTGGGGAGGATAATTTTAGTATCTGCATCTTGTATACTTCAACATTTGCCCTTTTAAACATGTAACAGAATGATTCCCTATATTACTCATACTGTTAAGACCTATTAGCTCAGAGAAACCTCCATGCTCTTCTTACAGCACTAAAATATCAACTGGCACATGGTTAAGGGTTCAGTTCATAAAGTTCAAAAACATATGAATTGATGTCATTTTATGCTTTCTTTTCTAATCTTCCTATATTGTAAAAAAACATTGACTGCTAACTTCGTGAGTCATACTTCAGGACAGCAAACACAAAGGTGAGATAGAGGTCAGACTCAATTCACAAATACCAGATCCCACAGCAAATACAACTAAGTGGAGTTTCATGACCTCAGACCTTTCATCCTGCAGCTGTATCAGCTGAGGAACCTATTTATGTATGTAGCAAGATCTTCTCAGAAGTAACTAAATCAACGTAACTTGAAATGAGAGCTACCGCATTTAACAAGGGACACAAAGACTGAAGGACAAGTAATACAAACCACTGCCACAAGTAAGTGGAGCAGGAATGACAAATTAGCAGGCACACAAGCCTCTATCAGCAGATTAAGGTCACTATGTTTACATATGCTATGAATTCCTAGCCCTTTGTTCCATCCATGTAACACCTACAGCAGAACACAGCGCAAAGAAACATTAGCATGTAGCAACCATTGCCCATGTGCTGCTGCCCAGAAAGAAGCAAGGGTCAATACTCCTCAAAAGGGCATTAAACAAAGAGAACAGAGCCCTTTCTAGCACCTCCTCTGCACTGGCCTGGTTCTCTGCATGTTGCAGTGTTTCATCATATCCTTCAACCCTTCCCACAGTGCCCCACCACTATGAGACACTACAACTCATACTTCATTATATTTACCACGGCCATTGTTCAGTGCTGCTTTCTCTGGTAAACATTCCTTGTGCCAGAGCCCCACAACATTTTTTTCTTCCTCTCCCATCACTGCGAGCTCAATTCAATACACTGACCCTTTCCTTCTTCAGTCTTACCTCTTACGGACAATACTGATGTTCTTCTCTAGCTTTTCATAATTTATATATTCATTAGGTTCAAAGTGGCTCATGGCCACCTTGGCCCGCTGGCACAGGACAGGAGCAACATGGTAGCGTCGTACCCCACTATTCAAGACCTGCTGAAAAAAGGAGAGTATTAGCACTGGAACTCCGCAGACTGAATTTCTGTAACATATCAATAAAAAATGTTTTTCAGTTTTTGTGACTGGGATTTTACAGACTGAGGAACAGAAAAATTGCAAAAGTTTTTAAAGGTACCCAAATACATTGCATCATACACTACTGCACATGATCTCAAACAGTGACACACCAGAGTACCCAGAACAGGTAGCATATACTAAGTTATTCCACATTTCTATTTGTTGCACCAGATCCCTTTTGCTTTCAAGTGAGAATACTGCTTTCAGGCAATGCTGAGCTAATTCTCAAGAAAGCACCATGCTCCTGACACATTAGAGTCATGGTGGAGAAGAACTAATGCTGTCTCTAAAGCAAACTATTCCTAGGTTTGTATTTGCTTGCTGGCATTGAGTTGACATTGAAGGACTGGCACATGACACAGCATGAGTCTGAGTGGACACGCCTCTATTCCACCATCACATACTAAACTTCCTAGGCAGGGTCCCACTATACTGCTGCAAAACTTACTATATTTCCACAAAGAGACTTTGGTGTACAGACCTGGTCTACAACGTAACACAGAGCAGTAGAAGCAAGATGTGCAAAAAATACACCAGTTCCACCAGCCTGGCTGCATCCAGGTGCTCTTTTCCTCACTTTCACAAAGGCACCCTTCATCTTTCTCCTCTGAAAAGCCTTGCACTTACTCTACAGGTGAGTTAACTGCATGAGAGGTGAACTATACTGTGAGCTGAATGCATCAGCAGAAAGTCCCAGGGAAAAATAAAGCCCAAATTTCACATGGCAGCCTCCACAGTTAGACAGCTTCCTGGAACACAGGAGAAGGGCAGGCTATGTCGAGGCACCTTAACAGCACCCAACCTGAAAGAAACAGGTCAGTGCCCATGGCTAAAAGCTCTAATGCAGCTTTGAAAGCTGAGTAGCAGCCTCCATAAAAACTTCCAATGATTTGGCACATGCATTTCTTACATGCTTTCAAAGTCTCACTCATCAGCATTAGAAGTCTAGAAACAGATTGAAGAAGAATTCAGAGTTCCTCTTCCTGCATTATTACACCTTAATCTTAATCCCACTTTTTCTATTCATCCACTACTTTCAGAGTCACAAAGTGCTTTGCAGGGGTTTCCATGGTGATTTTTTTCATAAGTATTGAGAAGTCCCTTAAGCCAAACAGCCAAGAGAAGCAGGCAGCCACCAATCTATGAATTTTCCCTTTTATCTGGGAACTGTTTATTTCCAGGCTGACCAAGCACCTGCCAAGTAACCTCCTCTCACCTGGTACTGAATTCCTTATTCCAGATTGAATGTCTTTGTTCAAATTTCAGTAAAAGGAATGGCAGTAATCATTACGGGGCTCCTAAGCCTATTGTATTTTATAAGGTGAAAGCTTCCTTAAAAGACAGAAGAAAGCCAGTCTAATAAATGGGTCATTATTTCTGAAATCTCTGTAAGGAAGCTAACACTGCTCTTTTCAGATTTTAAGGTAACTATCTTGCATTTAGCTCATTACAGTGAATGTTCCAGATGCAAGGGGAGTCTGAATTCAGAAAATAACTTGCATTTTGGCAGCCAGTAAAGCATATGAGCCCAGTGAGCAAAAGCTCACGTTCAAAAGAGTAGCAACTGTGTTACGTGCACTCCTATCTGGGAAATCTGTCCTAGAAATCCAACTGAAACCCAAAATACCATCTTTTCTCATCTTCCCTGATCTAAGAACACTGGCCAAGTTTCCAACACTCACCATGATTCAGCCTAAAAAAAAAAAAAAGCAGCATGGTACAATCAAATTGTAAATGCAGGCTCATTTTCTAGACCCACCTCAAAAGAGCAACCAAAATTACGGTTCTGAAGACCAGTTTAGCCCTGGCCAACATTTCTGCCAGAAACACAAAGCTGCCCATGCATAATTTCAGTACTTACCCACAAAGTCTTCAATAAACCCGTTATTTCAGGCAGTTTAGATCTTTACAGTCCTCCCTTTCAGTCAATCTTCAGCCAACATGGCTCAAAAACTAAAAGCATTATATCTCAGGTCAGCAGAAAAGAGATCTTGACCCTTTGAGGTTATTAGAACTACACTTTAAATAGGACAGTCTGTCCAAATCAGGCTAATTCCAATTTATTTCCCTCAGAGGCAAGTTTTGTCTGCAGTTCCAGTTCCAAAACAGTTCTAGGATGGGATGCAAACAGGACCAATTGTAGTAATATGTGCCACGCTAAATGCTAGCGCTACCACAGTGATTGACATGATGATGCTCATATTCATTAATCTCTAGGCTGCTACACAGGGGCAAAAAACCCTGCCTCCTAAAGACATCACCTAGAGGCATGCTTGATTACCATCACAGATTTGGTCCTTCATGTGGGGGGAAGGAAATATGCACCCTGAGCCTGATAATACACAACAACCTCCTGGAATACTAAATTCCCCATATCGACTGTGCCAGCACAGCCTTTGTTTTGCATCATACAATATTAATTTTAGCAAATGACTCCTTGTTCTCATGCAATGTCACACCATAAAATGAAAACCAATTTATTACCCTAACAAAAGATTTGCCTTCAATTTATGAGTAGTCATTTCTGTTCAAAGTACAAACTAAAAACTATTTAACAACTAAGAACAAATACACCAACCTAACTGAAATGGTGCTATTCTGTAACTTTCATTTAAAAACCCTATACTTTTCTAAAACTTCTACCTCTCAAGTAAGACAGTAATAACAAAACTGGAATTAAGATTCACAAAAGACTTTCAGAATACTAAAAGACAACCAAATTCTAACTTCAGTTCCCTAAGAAAGGGGAACACATTGGCCAAGGTCACAAGTGGCAAATTGAGAAATTACACTGCCTACCTTCCCTTCACAGGGAAGCAAAGATTTTCTTATCCCTTAGCAGCCCTAAACAGAAAACTGCACCTGGTATTTGCCTTACAGGCCTTAAAAGATCATGAAAACTTTATTACTGAGTAGACACTAAACACAACAAAGTCTCAAGGAAAGCAGTCTCTGTGGCGAGATCATATTACTAGCAAAGGTGAGTTTCAGAGGTCATGACAGACAAGACTATGAGAGCTATGGCCTCGGGAAAAAAAGGCAATTTATGTGCTCGACCCGTTTGCTTCTTCAGCCTTCCTAGCTCCCATTTATACAGAGATGCTGGCATCTTTGTCACCCAGGGGCCTCTGTTTGTATTAAAAGGATGATCTTTAAAGCAAAGTAGCCAAAAGACAGCTCACTCACACAAAAAGGAGTCAGTCACCTTGTGCTGTCGCACGCGGAGAAAGAGAAGTAATAAAAAACGAGGGAGAGAAAAATGCCTGCCCCGCGGAAAGACCTTTTATTCCACCGTTCGGGCCCGCGGCCGCGGGCTCTCTGCCCTGCTAGGCCCGGGGCTTTGACAGCGACTCCAGTCCACTGCGGCGGGGTCCGGGCGGACGGGGGAGGCGGAGGCGCCAGGCCGCCTACCCGCCGCCCCGTTCACCTTGCACTCACCTTGACGGCCGGCCGGGCCCGGTGGCGGGAGACGCCCCAGGTTCCGAGCAGCGGCCACGCCACCGCCGCCGCCAAAGCCGCGGCCGCTCCACCATCACCATGGAAACGGGGTGTGGGGCCTCACCGGGGACACGCTGACCTACACGCGGAGGCGGGGACGGCCCGACCCCGAGGCTGCTGGCGTGCGGCCGCCCTTCCGGCCGCCCAGCGGGCAGAGATCTTGCCCCTGTCACAATCCCCGCCGCCCGTCCCGCCCGCTGCCTGCCCCGCCCGCCGCCGCCGCCGCCGCCGCCGCCGCCGCCGCCGCTCACCCTCAGTCGAGCGGCCAGTACGCAGTACGGCGCCATTTTGTTCACTGACAAAGATGGAGTCGCGCCGCGATGGCGTCACGCGGTCCCTTTGACATCTCCGGCGCGCATGGGGGGGCGTGGCCGGCGGGTCCTGGCAGGGAGACATCTCTTACAGGGAGGGGGTCGTGGGCTGCCAGGCGGGGCTTCTGTGGGTGGGGGAAGGTTAGAGATAGAGTGACTTCAGAGGAGAGGATTTATCTCGGTATCCCCCGGCGTTTTTCCTCTTGGAGGAGGTGCTTTGGCAGGCGCTACTCTCGCCCCGGCCAGGACTCGGGGGCGGCGCGGCGGTGAGGAGTCTGCGGGGCCTCAGCAGGCGCGCCAGGCGGGTATTACCTCGCTATGGCCAAGCACCACCCGGATCTCATCTTCTGCCGCAAGCAGGCGGGCGTCGGTGAGTCCCGGGGGATGAGGATGGGGGGAGTGTCCCTTCGCCCCTTCTCCCGCCACGGGGCGAGCGGAAGGCGCGCGCGCGCGTGTGCCCATCGCCGGCCATTGGGCGCGCCCAACGTTAGGCCCAACGTTAGGCCCGGCGGACGGGAGGGGAGAAGGAGAGCGGCGCACACCACCTTCTCCCCCCCGTCTCTCTCTCTCCCCCCGTCTCTCTCTCTCCCCCCGTCTCTCTC
>VZUI01030529.1:0-116820 GCA_013401135.1 Cettia cetti | reverse complement strand
ATAACAGTTCTGTAAACATTACTTTGTTTACATGAAATTTCTGACTCCAAGGCTGAAGGCTGGAAAACAAGGCGACACACCTCCAGCATATTCAGCCAACTTACAAGCAGGTAGAGGCAGACACACACAGCAACTGATGGGATATACCTAGCTTTAGCCCATTTCTCATCCCAGACTGCCCCAGCTGATGAGGGACTCTTGAGGTGAGCCTCACACATGACTTCCTTCCCAGCTACCTCCCTTCAGCAGGTTTGTCCATAATGATCAGGGGCTTTCTTCAATTAAATTGTTGCCAAAGCCCTTTCCACCATCCAAACAGCTCAACAGATAATATCTGACTCATAATACCCAACCCTTTAATTTTGCTTTGAAGAGGTGTGACCATCTTTGAGAGTACAATCTCACAGCTCAATGGTAAGACAACCTGATAGGGCATATTTTCAAAATGCAGCTTTTGTATTTTGTCATTATAGGACATGCAATGAACACACACACACTGCCAGGTCAGGAAAGGAAGAAGAAGAGAAAGTTTGTTACTTCCATTTATATAGATTTTGGACAATGACCATGGATTGGAGGATGAGGTTGCCACCTGTCCAACCACACTGGTCAAACTAGAAGTCTATCAAGTTTCTCCTCCCCAAGAGAGGAATGTCAACAACAAGAGAATGTTAGATAAACATTCTTTTGTTTACATGAAAATGCGTGAGAATTCTGAGAATCGGACTCCAAGTATGTAAACATTTCAGAAGGCTAGTAAGAATTGTAAAAGAACAAGGTGACAATATTTTATTTAAAAGAAAAGCACAAAGTTTTCTAGCTGTTCAAGCTTCTTGCCTTTCATGGCTGTGTTCTCTAATCCTCCTGTTATGAATGACCAAACAGGAGCACTAGGCTTAAATTCCTTCTAAATCTTGTTATTTTATATATTTTTAACTGCTCCCCTTTAAACTTAAACGACAGTCTTTTCACTGTCCCTTTTCATGTGGCAGTTAATGCAGGTGTCAGAACATCTTGGCAGCATTAGGAGTTATCCACATAAGAAGTTTGCCAAGAAATACATAGAAGAACATATTCTGAAAGCGCAGTGAGAAATTTTTGAAACTTTTTTTGAGCTAAACCAGAAAAGAACCCCAATCTCATTTCACTACTCTGCGTCACAAAACAGCTGTTCCAAAATCTGTTGACTTTTAACTTTCTAGTTTGTTCTGGGACAACATTCATATTTCATTAACTCTTATTTGTCATTTGCATTGTCTGCACATTAGAATACATAGTACATCAAAAAATGTTTATTGACAGGCAGCTCATTGATTGGCATTATGATACTGACAGTGTGGCAAATTTCATGGCATTTTTTTTAATACATAGACATAGATAATATTAAAACATCTATTTTGCTGGTATTGAATCTTTCTGCTCCAGAAGATTGAAAATTATCAGAGAATTCATGTTTACAAGTCTGACTTTCTACAACCACATTTTAAACAATGTTCATTTTATTTATTTCTGCATTTCATTTCTGCATGTTTCCCCATGTAACTCAAATTCTGATGAAGAGAACCAAACTTTTAATATGAGCATTCATTAATATCCTTTAGTAACCAAAGCCTTAATTTTCTACACTTTTTACAGAGATTTATTTCAGGGAATAGTGCAAAATTACATGCAGAAGAATATGCTGTTTTTTTAATATTCCCTTAATTTCAGAGTTTTACTGAGGTTTCTGGTTCTGTGTGTTACAAAATTTACAATAGTGATAATACTAAGATCTTTTAAAATTCCCTAGTTACATTCAGATTTTTACCAGTTTACAAAAAGTTCCCCAGAGTGAAATGTAAGCTTTTAAGAAAGCACTTCAAAAGAATAAAATAAAATACATTCTGGCTGGCCTTTGTTATCCAGATAACAAAAAAAATAATTCATTGTTTGGACAAGCCAGTGAGTAAAAAGTAACTGAATTTTTTGGTGGAGATCAAGTACTTAATACAACACATGATTTTTATCAGCTTTAATTTGTATGAAACATATAGTGAATCCAAAATAATTTCAAAGTAAATATATTAGGAAGCTTATGGAAATTGTCAAAAGACTTTTTTTAATGAAAGATTGCATAGCTACTCTTGCGTCCAAACATGACATGAAATATTTTCCTACTTCAAGCACACAAAACATTGAACGTAAAAATGTTTTTTATGGAATAAAGCACAATAAATTCTGTAAAGATCTAGAGACTGTGCCACTTGAGGAAAAATTGAGTAGAGAGGTTGTTGCAGTTTTATCATTAGTTTGCATAGAACTGTACTTTACTTAAGACAAAGTTCAACTGTGCAGTGAGGGAGAACTAAACAAAAGCAGCCCATTTAATATGCACACTAACATCTTCCATATAAGAGAAGATGAAATACTGAGGAGTAAAGAAAAGAGCACTTTGTGAGATGTATGACACTTGGGGAGACTGCACTGTTCCTGCAGTGGAGGGGAGAGCTAACAGCTTTTGCTTCAAAGAGTTGACCAGGAATGGCCTCTGACAAGAGACCTCAAATGTCCCCTCAGAAACCTCCCTTCACCCTTCCAGGTGGGTCAGGTGCCTCCCATGCCCTTGGTGTTTGCCTTCCCCACCTGTGGAAGAGGCAGATGTGGTGGTGCCTCTATTTTCTCAGCTCAGAGTTAGGTGGAGGTCCTGGCTGTGTCTCTGGGCATTTAGCATTTTTACCTCCTCTTGGGCTTCAAGCTGTTCTGGGTGGACTCAGAATTTAGGAAAACTGATGGAACTGGGGCAGGTGCCCTGCTTCCTAACTGGAAGAAAAATGCTGCCAAACAATAGCATGGAACTCCCTGGGCAGAATTGCTACCAACCAGATTAGCCAACCTTTGCTGTAGAGGGCAATCTGAATCATTTTTCCAGGATCTAAGTTTATAGAAGAAATGGGAAATTACTCTGACATGTAGAAAAATTGAACCTCTACTGTTAAAGAAATATCAGCCAACCCAAGAAGCAACAAGGGAGCTATCAGCAACAAGCTAATACACAAAACATATATGCAGCAATTTCAAATAGAAAACACAAACAAATCTGAGTTAGTACAGTTAGAGTCACCACCCGCAATCAATATTGATACGTCACAGCCCTTTCCACATGACAGCATTTTGTATTTGGCTGAAACTGTAATTGTTCTCATATGAGGAAACTCAAAGTAAGGATGAATGAGATTATGAAATCTGCAGAATGCTTTCAAGAGTTGCCAAACGGATCAATGTCATAAGAAGGGATTGATTTAGATAACAAGATTAATATTCAGAATGATGAAACACTATATTTCATATCCAAATAAAGAAATGGAAGATTTAGTAAAGCAAATAACTGGTGAAATTGACACTTACTGACCAAGTTAATGTATACAAGCAAAAGATAATTTATATGAGCAAAATTTGATATTAAGATTCAATTTACCAGTTAAAATGCAGCAGAGGCCTCATTGTCAAGCTAGGACACCTTCTCTTATTACTCTTGTTTGGCTTTGCCATCCATGTTACTATTCAGACAGAGTGAAGATGAACACAAGTATCACAATTTGACATTACAGCAAGAGACTCACAATCTCTTGAAACAGAAACAGTGAGTATAACAACTTATATCTCATGTGCTTGAGATATAAAATACATAGTACTTGTATATGCAAGTACAGACAAAGATTTTGGCCAGGGTTGCAAAAAAAACCCAAACATATATTTGGAAAAGAAATTATTTGCTACAAGCATCATGCACCTCACCCTAAAAGAAGAATCCTCACAGACCTCAACTACAGCTTAAGTCTAAATGCATGAAACTTGAAATATTGAAGGTATTTCAAAATATAAAAAAAATTTTAGTATCACAACAGGCAACAAATACATTTGAAGAAGTAAATTGCATTTGTTTATCAAAAGTCTGTATCTTAAAAACTAAACTACAGATTTTCAACTTGATTAGCATTTCAATGTACGGATATGAAGACTGGAAATGCATCAGAGATTTAAAAAAAATTACTTCTGAAAGTAAATAGGCATTTAAGAGAACAAAACCATGGCAAGTATAAGGATCAATCTGTTGGCTTAACAAACAAAAGTTATTCAGAAGAATAGGAGGAAATTTATAGGATATACATTAAGAATGAATATATAACATCTGCTAAGAGAGGGATATATGGGGGAGCAGGGCTAAAAAACATTACTCAACACGAGGAAAATTCATGGGGCCTCATAACACAAAGGGCAGAGAGCAGCCAGAAACAGACTGGACTGACAGGGGCCATATTCACACCTGTAGCACATCTAAAAAGAAAGCTTCACCTGTGATGTAGGCTCAGATGAACTCTGACTAGACTCTAGTAGTTCAGAACTGCTTGCTGGTACATTTGTTTCTAAATGAGAGGAGGAGTAAAAAGGCTTTGATAGGACAGTGGCTGTAATTGTGGTTCTTATGACTCTACTGACCTGTGCTGAACTCCTCATATGTTAATTCATAGCCAGGAGTAACTGCAGGTACCAACTCCTCCAATCACCAAGAACTGCAGCTCTCCCCTTTGTCCGGTCCTTTATATGTAGCTCTTGCCCATGCTGTTCCAAGTTTGGACTATCATACCCACAGCCAGGAGTAGGTGGTGGAGAAGCCTTTCTTTGCTCCCTTCCTCAGAAGAAATGGGAAGGCCTATGAGTGAGTAATAAGCCAAACAACTGTATCACTCATTAACCACACTGCTGGACTGCAATACCCCCTCCCAGTGCACCAGCTAACTTGCACAGAAATTCACTCATTAATTTTCCAATGAGGAATTTTCCAATCAAAAATGCAATCTGAGCATCCTTGAAACTGTTCTTGCAGAACTTCTATTATGCAATATAGGAAAAATGAGGATATTCATTTAAAGCCCCTATGGAAAAGCGGATTCAGTCCTACTTCTTCAAAGGGTAATGGAAGGAAAAAACTCTCATTGCCTCATGCAAAAAGTTCCCAGGCTGTGCTTCTTTATGAACTGGGCACTGCTGACCAGGGGTGTCCTAAGTTTGTGAATTTGACCTCAGCTTCTTTCCAACTCCACCATAATATGGCGGTGTGATTACATAAAACATCTCCCTGAGTTCCCCAAGGCAACACAAATGACAAACCTGCTCTAGTCTTCCCGTTTGGAAAAGTGTGATTTAATCAGATGAAGCAATTTGATATTCTAACTAATTTCTAAATTATGCCTGGAGACTGGATTTTTGAGTCATTACCCCTTATTTACATGAAAATTCAGGATAACCAAAAGAAAATATGGTTGTAAAACATGCTAACAGTTTAGCTCATGCCTAAGAGAGAAACTTGCCATTGCGATAGCCAAAGAATAACCTGTCATAATTTGTCTTTCAAAGATCTACACCCTTGTTATGGTCTGAAAAGTAAGACAACCAAGACGAAATGAAGGCATTTATCAGTTTGAAAGAGCCCCCCTCAATACAATCAAGAAAAATTCTCTCTCTGTGGGTACTTTTCAGATTCCTGCCCACGTTTTTCACATGCTAACCTGGGATTATCACTTGCACACTTATACGTTGCGGGACCAAGTAAATCCATCTACTATCTTATTTTTGCTGGGACTGACCTCCAAACAGAACAGGAAATCTCTTTGTAAGCAAATTCCCATAACCAGTCCCCTTGCTGTTTAGTCTGCATTGGATTAAGCAGTGACTTGCTTGCTTCTTTGATTGGCATCTATAGTACTATAAAAACAAATGTACAGAGCAAATCTCACCAGAAAAGCCTCCCAATCTGCAGACCCTTTCAGCTTTATTTGGACTGAAACTTGATGATAGCTCCACTAGACAGGAAACACTCACCCCTCCTTTCTAATATGGCACTACCAGGAAGACACATTTTCTCACAGACCAAGTAGCAGAGCTGAGAGCAGGGGAGAGAGCAGGAACACCAGAGACCTCCTAGAATTCATGTCTTATATTCAAGCTGTTGTAAGACAGCAGAAGCTGACAACATTATTTATTTAACCTGCATTTAATTTTTTTATTGAGAAAAACATGGTTTACGCCATGCTTGAAATTGGGTGAGATATGGAGAAAGCAAAGCAAAAGCATCCCAGGCATTTTAAGCCCAAAGCCCACCACATGGTAGAAGCTGGAAGGAGCAGACACTTGAACAGCAAAACATTTTTTTTTGTTTTGTTTTCTCACTGGATATGACACACTGCTTGTTAATAATGCTTTGCAATTCTGTATCACCAGGAAGCCCCTCCAGGTGGTTAAGACTCTGCCTTTGGTGCTGTAAGAATTCACAGATATGCAGAAGGGCTCAATACGTACAGCACTCAGCACTGACAAAAAATCTTAAACAAACATGTTTAAGGAGTTGGGGGCATTAGCCTGCTGTTCTGTAGCGTATCTACGAAGTAATGATATTTATGTGAAGTGACCACATACTGAAAAGGCAAATTAAATATTCATTTTTGAGACCAAAAAAGAGATGCCACATAGTTGAACCAGCATTAAACAAAGCAGCCACCAGCCAGTGTGAAGTGCAAGTCCTGTCCTTCTTACACTTGCATTTGACACTGCTCTCAAACTCAAACCTCAACAGCCATCCCAACCAACTGCACCAGTTCCTTAGAATCCTACAATATTGTGATTTGGAAGGAACCCATAAGGAGCACTGAAGTCCAACTCCTGGCCCTGCACAGGACACACCAAGAGCCACACTGTGCGCCTGAGAGCATTGTCCAAACACATCTTGAACTCTGCAGGCTTGGTGCTGTGACCACTGCCCTGTGGAGCCTGTTCCAGTGCCCAACCACCCTCTGGTCCAAACATAACCTCTGCTACGTATTTAACATTGGGCTGTCTGTTGGAAAATTGTGGGTTCACCTCCTATTGCTACCATGGCCTAAGAATACATCCAAGAACTGGAAACTGTACAGGCAGGTACATGTGTGTGTGTGTGCACAATGCATCCAAGTCTGGATGGCCACAGAAAAAAAATTGTTCTGCTGTTTCTTTGCCAAAATAAAAAATGGCTCAGTGGCAGGTTTGAAATTATGTAGCCACCTACCTGTGCACAAGAAAATGAATCCAAAAGAGTCCCAGCACTTTGAAAAAGGCAAATTGCAGCCCCATACCTGAGTCATTTGCACTCCATCTGGGTCTGTTAAATGTTGGTACCCAGCTACACCCAGCCAAGCTGAGGTCTCCTTCCTAAAAGCCCAACAGGAAGGACACAAATAAAAGTTTTGAGAGGTTCTCTAGCTTTTTTTTAACTGAAGAAGTGGAGGTGGCCACTTACTGTGAAGCATCAGGCTACTAAATCCAGGAAAGCCATGGGCTTTCTTCTTCCCAATCCCAGCTTATTCCAACTTTTTAATCTCACTTTCCTTCTGCTAACTCGCCTACCTGCTCCATCTGGCATTAGCTTTTTTGTTGATCTCCAAAATCTCATTTCACAGGGTGAAAAGCAGAAAGGGGTAAATGCCTCCACATCCCATTCCTGATTCATATTACTCTGGAGCAGTTTTCCACACCTGCTTTGTATGATTCATCTGAAGTCAGTTAGACACTAGAAGAAGTACCTTGCTGGCAAAAAGGTAGCTGTCTTGTGTTGGCCTGCACCTTCCTTTGGTGTAGGGAACCTACATCAGCCACTTCTTGCGAACATCAGGTCCTGTGCAAGATGGCCACAGGCTGATTTTGCAGATCAGCCACTGAACTTCTTCTCTGAAAAAGAAAGGGAAAAAAGTTAAGCTTCTTAGTTTTCTGGGATGCCCAAAGAAAGCCTTTCCTGGAGCTGGCATCATCTCATGCCCACCAGCAGGGCTGCTCACAAGGCCTTCTCCCAGCCAGCTCAGGCGGTGGCTGGATCCCTTCACGGGATGACACAACTTGCTAAACCTGCAGAAGGCTACACCTGCCAAGGGTGTGAGGGGGAATCTTTCTGGCATTTTAGGAAGTTGAATTGCCTCTGCAGAAGCCAGTGATGCCAGAACTGCCACAAGAGAAGGCAGGGCTCATGATCATGGGGTGAGGGAGGAGGGCCTCCCCCTTCTTGGCAGCCGGGAGGGCTGATTTGGCCATCCAGAAGCACAACCTGAGACTCCTGCCAAATGCCTGCATGGCCAGGCTGGAGGCAGAAAGCTGCAGTGCTTCCAGACCCTCCCTGCTGAAGCTGGCACTGTGCCTAGCACCCTTAGGGTGTTAACTGGGACAGGGAAACAGAACTGCTGGCTGGACAGAAGGACACAGGGACACTTGCCAGCTGGGCCAAAGCTCCAGGGACATCCCTCACACAGCCAAGAGAGGCACGTCTACACCCTGCAGAAGAACATCAGCCTCATCTGGGGAAACCTTCATGATGCTGTAGACAGATAGCAATCCTTGCCTTTAGCTTGGAGCACAGCAATAAGGGGGACTGTCCCCATTCTGGAAGAGAAAGCACCTGTTGTCAGGTGTCCTGTCACTGTGGAGAGCTTAGACTGAGGTTATACCACTATTTCCAGCAGCTGCACTGCTTTCGGGGTTGGGGGTTTTTGGAGGGGCTTTTTTGGGGTCAAATGGGGCTTCTCAAAGGATATTTGTCATAATTCCCATTGGTGGATGCCATCAGGGGTTAAACATAAGCTGGGTATCTACTTACTGAGCTCACGAAGAGGAGGAAAAAAAAAAAAAAGATAGAAAAAAACCCCAGAGGCAGTCCCAGGCATGCCCAGGAGCAGACCTTTGGGCACCTCAGGAATTTTACTGGCAGGAACATAGACACTTGCAGACTTGAGACGCCTCTAGGGTTAGGCAGTAGCTGAACAGGGGTTTTGAGGATCTAAATATTGGCCACAAATGCCTACGAGGCAGTTAGGCAGAGCTTACATGCCTAAACCTTTTTTGTGGCTCTAGCCCTAAACTAATATTATGGAAAATACCAGCAATTATTAGGGACTTCTTATCAGATTGGATACGTATTTCCTTTGCATAACTTTACCATGGCCTCATTTATGTGGTGCTTAGTGAGGATGAATACCTGTTCTGCATGAGTAATTATGCCAAAGGATCATGTGAGGGAGGCAGTTTGTGACGGCTGAGTAAGGCCAGACACGTTTACCTACACAGCTCCTGCACTCCAGCTAAAAATTGGTCTCACCGCTAAATCTCCCTTGTTGCTTTGTTTGCCTGATTGCAAACAGATCCCAGAATATGCAGCTGCACTGAGATGATTGATGCCAAGATGCTGCAGTGAAAAGGAAGTATTCTTTTAAGCGTTATCACGGCCATGAGCATAAGCAAAGCCGTGTCACGTGACAAAATGTAAATAGAGCATTTCTTAGAAAAGCCATTTATTTGCCTCCATGATTTATTATTCAATGACATGTAGGCTATTTTTTCTTTGTTACTGGCACTCATGTTCATAATAACAAGGTACTTGACTTGAAGGTATTTGGCCAACCTTTCCAAAGTGCTATGTAAGCAGTAATCAGAGAGAGCTAGGTTCGTGAGTCAACAAATTGCTCTCCCATGCTGATCAAACAGTCTTGGCATCTCTATAAAAAAAATACAACAGCAGATTTTGGGCAGGCTTACCCAGTTTTCTCTCTAAAATTATTTATTGTATTTGCGTTTGGCAGAGTTCAGGCTTAAAATAACCAAAAGTGACAGTTGTTTTATTAATAAAATTTTACATGTGATTTTCATTTACGTTTAGAAGGATAAATGAGACAGCAAGTTAGCCTCCAAAGTTTTTGTTGCCATAAACTGGGTTTCATTTGCTCAACCTGAAGGCAAATGATTCTCTCATTTTACACCATACCTCCATGTCCTGCAGGAGAAATCAGTTTAATACTTGGGTCAAAGCTGGTCAGATCAGTAGAGCTGAGGTTTATTGTGAAAAGATTTTATTCTAGCCTACACCAGGTTATTACTACTGAAGCAAGTAACAATCAGATAGACTGCATAAGCTGCAGGCTTTACCAGGAGAAGGAACTCAAATCTAAGTGGGATTTTTACTTGATTTCCAATATATATTCTCACAAACCCCGGTCCTGAGTCCAAAAGACATATTCCCATGCTCAATATTGCTGCTTTGCTGTGCAAATGAATGTTTTAAATGAAATTTCTTTAGTTGTGAATCATCTCACTGCTTCTGTGTGCAAAGTGAGTAGAGCTGTGTGAATAATTGCATTTATTTTCGCTGTGACTGCTGAATTCAAAATATTTTGGAAGCTTGCATTAAACAGATGCAATTTCCCTTTCTCCCCCTGCTCTTAATTTTTCTTTTCATGAAATGAAAAGGGGAGAGCACTGAAAAAGTCCTTCTGGCCCCCAAAATGAAACACTTCATTTTTGGAGACATGTACTAAAGGCAAAGGAAATTAAAGGGCTAATTTTCATAAAGGAAGAAATGGTGTTCTCTCCATTCTGATTCAGTAGCCAGTATGCAAGAGACAAATACTTTGATTTCCTGAGGTCTCTGCAGCTGCCATCTGCATTCCCTGGAGATGCCATTTACCATCCCTCAGCTTACGGGGGCCCACCAGGCTGTGGCTTTCCATGCAGCCAGTCTGCTGTGCAGCTTTTCCTCTGTGTTGCCTCTTTTGTGGTGCCCCAGACATGAAAGCAACTCACCGGGAAATGAGGTGAGGTGTCACCAGCTGCCTTGAAAGCAGCAGATTATCCTGCTGCAGACAAGATGCTCTCCCAAGGTACAGCTCTAGAGGTGGAAGCTCTTCCAAGCACCCTCCTTTTGGTTCTGTTTTGGTTTGTCTGTGTAGTAAGCTGTTCTCTGAACCCAGGGGCTCCTTTATTCTCAGTGAGGGAGCACTTCCCATCAGGCCTACATAGTTATGCTGCTTTTTAACCAAAGGGTTACTTCAGCATTTGGTTTCTCCCAAAGGGCTGCTAAAATAGTTTCACTTATTGCAGGACCACAAACATCTGTTAATTATGGGTCTGGGGTTTATTTATTTATTTATTTAAATAGCTATGTCTTATTGACCTTCACTTAAGCACTTTTGAATATTTTAACCCATATAAAGACCGCTGTGTTGAAAAGTGCTAACAATTGCCGTCATGGGAGTCTTGGATTCAAAGACACTTTGCAGACCTCATTAAGCCATGGAGCTTACCAAGTCCAGTCTTTTCAGTTCAGTGGAAGCAACACTTAAGTCCCTTCAAGTAGCAAAGGAGCTGCTAGCAATGGAGGCTGCCTGGCATGGGCAGAGAGAGCTAAGCTCACCCAGGGACACTCGTCGGTCCTGGTACCAGAAGACAGGGAGTCACACTGGAAACAAGGGAGCTGTGAGAAGAACCCTAAGAAGCAGCAGGATGGCAGGGCTTCTTCCATACAGAGCTGATCAGTGAAGTAGAGTCAAGATATCTGGGCTGGACAAAAGCCTTCTGGTTGCTTGGTGTCACAGGAAACATGACTTCTGTATAGTCTCTGTGTAGTTACAGTGATAAATCTCGACCAATGCAGAACAAGATTGGTAAGGTTTTCCAAGCCCAGCTAGCACGCTAGGAGGTCTGCATCATGCCATTGAGAATTCTTGTCTCATAGCTGGAGAAAAGCAGATATTTGAGAAGTTTTGAAAATGTAAGATAAGCAAAATCAACTCTTCAAAGAGAAGTAAGATGCTTTAGGCATTCAACAGATTGAAAAGCTAGACTCGATATTTGCATACTAAACATGGAGGTAGGAGAATGCCTCGGGTTAGACAACAGTGTTTCTGTGCTTTTCAGCTCTGTGTGTGAAGGACTGACTACAGGAACTCAACTTCATCAGTCTGAGTGAGGCAGATCAATCTTACATTGTTACAGGAATATGCACAGGGCAAGAACTTCAGTCTAAAGGAAGTGAGAAGCATAATGGCCTCAGTACTCTATCAGGGAACTCAAAAATCAGAAAGAAATTAACAGATCCACAAAAAACCTGAGACTTCCGAATGCACCACTATTTAGGCACTTTTCATCTGTGAGAGGAAGGAAAAGTTGTGAAAACACATGACAGGTATCCTGATTCCCAGGCTGGTGCTGTCCACAAAGTCCATCCTTCATTCATTGTGTCATTCTCAGCTCAGGATGCTTTCAAATGAATATTTTCAAAGGACAAGTCCTCTTTACTCTCTGCTTGCAGTAAAGTTACAAAGATGAACCCTCATATTAGCTCAGCCCAACCCCTCAAAATTTGTTTGCCCCAAACCACTCTATTATATTAAGGGTTCTCCCTATATTTGTATTCAACCATGCATCCTTGCAAGTACTAATACAGAATAAAACCCAGAAGCTGCACAGACACAATTCCCAAGCGTGATATAAGTGACATTTCTATAGAAATAAGAAAATAATACAAGATTTTCTCTGGAACAAAAACGAATGATAAAATCCCTTAGTGAACATTTTTGAGACATTGTTTTTACACTTAATTTACAGCTTCCTAGTGTTTATCTCTTCAGGTGGGATTTTACAAATTAACCACAGGTAGAACACACCCCTCTTCATAATTCTCTTATCTTATTTAAATAGGAGACAGATAGCAACTTCTATACATGCTCACACCTTGCTAATAGAAAACAGTGATATACTGAAAATTTCCTTATCGCCTCCAGTTCCCACACCGGTGTTCTTGGTGATAAACTACTGAATGATATAAACAGTGATTTCAGGGAAAAAGTAACAATTAGTCAAAAGGAAAAGAAAAATAAAAAACCAAACCACAAATTAAACCACCTTTTATGAGTAAGATTTGGAACTGAAAATACTCAAATACAAGTATAAGTGTGAATTTTTTCAATGAGGTACACAATACCTTGGAGTTCCCTTTAGTAATGCTTGCCGTCACCTCTCACAACCCATAGGCAACTTCTCTTCCCTTTTGAGATGATCTTGATGGGCAATTCACAGAAATGATAAGGAAATGTATGAGATTCCCTTTGGTGTCAGCCAATGCATGTTTGTCTCCTGTGGGTGTTATCACAAATAGGGTGCACAGCTATTCCTGAACACAGTGGTAGGAGAGTTACTCTGGAAGAGGAATTACTGAGTAAGATCTCTCCATTTTAGTTCTCCTGGGATTATTCTTTCTGATCTAATAGAGAGCATTTAAATGTATTTAAGCCAGCAAAAACTGTGTTGCTGCTATTGTGCAATGAGTGTATCAAATACCTCAGGCCCACAGAAAATTGTATAAGTCTGTGCTCTACCTTGCCTTTGATTATTTTCATTTTGTATTCCAAAGAATACATTTATTTTATAGCCCTTACTGATTCCTTCCAAACAGATCACTAGAAGCCCCCTCCCAAAAAAAAAAGAAAATTTACCTGTTGTTGTACAACTGCATGGTAATGTCTTAGCTCCTGTGAAGGCCACTGCTTTCTGGACAGTGTCACTAGGGACAAAACTGGAAACTTGAGCATGTGATGATGTTTTCAAAAATCCACCCTCTCACAATTTTCCACCATCTGCATTAGTTATCCAATCAAGTATCAACTAAGATTAGTAATTCATAAACCCCTTCATAAAAGGTAGAGGAATAGAGTATCAGTTTAACAGAAGGAGGAATTCAGACATACATTAAATTTCACTGTAAATATTCCAAGGTTGTGTCTCAGGCTTTTTCCAGAGCAACTCTGACTGTGCTCTCTGTCAGGACAGGACTCTGGCTTTGCATTTGTTATTCATGTGGTACCCACAGGATTCAGTGACTACACTCAGCCAGGCAGACATTACTGTGACTGGAGAAGAGTACCAGGCTCCTCAGTCTAAAGGACAGAACTGCCCTTCTCTTATAAATTCTCTTTAAATTTTCTGCCAACTTATTAGGAATAAAAGTACTTTCAAAAGGTAGTAATTTTGGTTTTGGGGAAAAAGTAATTTTTTTTTCTCGGTAGCTTTTAAATTATTTGATGGGCAATTCACAGAAATGATAAGGAAATGTATGAGATTCCCTTTGGTGTCAGCCAATGCAGGTTTGTCTCCTGTGGGTGTTATCACAAATAGGGTGCACCTATTTGTGAAATTATTTCTGTAGAACCAACAGAGTCCTGTTGAATAGGGATATCCATTAGATTTTATATCAGATCTATCAAATTTCTCTGTTATTTCTGCCTTACATGCTTTCTGTAGTGGTTCTATGCCCCAGTTATCCCACACACATATTGGTGTCCACTGAACTTCTGAAACTTGGAGTTAGATACCTGGGTAATAAGTTTGGGTTGTTTTGGATTTTTTTCTTTCCTTTTTACCAAAGCCCTCTCCCAACAATTAAAAAAAATAATCTTCAGTGTTTTCCATAGGTCTGGGTAGGTTTCTTCGGGCATCTACAAGAGGTACCAAGTTAATGACAGAGATTTCCAGGCCCAGAATGTGCGAATTACAGATGGAAGTGTCCAGTTTCTCAATAAGAGATGTAGGGTGCCACTACATGGGCACAGCATGCCACTGCGCAGCTGAACAGCATCCTTACCATATCTACTTAGCAAATTGCTTTCCAAATCCCTCAAGACAGATGGGAGTAGGAATTTAGACCAAAAGTGTCAATGGCAGAACATCTATTCCAAGGGCGATTGTACAGAGTATCAAATAGATTTGATTATTCCTAAGCATTCTTGATAAGCTTCAGATATGCTTAACAATTCTCAAGAAATCTTTACATAGGAACAGGACCTCACAGGTATAATTTATCATGCATTAGCCATAATAGAATAAAGCTCTTGAAGCATCTTTGCATTCTTGAGATCTGTTGCATTGTTTTTATTTGGAGTGGCCACAAGAAATCACATAAGTATTTTTTTATTCTAGTTGCAGTTCTTGTAACATGAGTGTTGGCTGTGGATGATGCCTTACACTCCAGCACCAGCAGCATTGTCTCATGTCACTGACTCTTCCTTACTTTGCTCAGTCAGGGTCCAGTTGGATGTCACCATCTGTTGGAGTCCACAAGGAGGCATGGGGTCTGAGAGTGGATTCTCATGAGAAAGACAGCAATGTGAACAGGAAATGTCCCATCAGGAATCCTTTCTTGGGACAGGCTCCTGTGGAAAAGAACAAACCCTTATTGTCACTCTTGCAGCTTTAGCTTTATATTCTTGTGCTCATCCTTTGATTCATTCTCTCTTCCCCCACTCTATTCCCATCCGATGGGTGAGAAACAGGATATTTTGTGAAATTCTTTCCTTCCTGTGTGGGTCTACATGACATCTTTAATTAGCAACTCTCTGCAATGGAAGTGAACAATTAGAAAGCACAGCTATCCTGCTGATGAGATCACAATACCGTTGTTTTTTGAACAGGTATTTAAGGCATCACTTTCTGTCATTTACAAAGATCACTGATTTTTTTTTTAAATATCACACACCAAAAATGTCTTAAAACACTTCCCTACAGAAGGAATGATCAGGAAGAGCTTTACAAACATTGTCTCTCTTTGTGCCCCCTGAAGATTTTTTTTTTTTTTTTTGTGATGCAAAATAGAGATGGGAAGGGGACCTCTGCCTTCTTCCATGGACAGAGCTCCAGCCAGCTGGTGCCTGCCATTTTACCTGGAATAAGTAGGAATATTTGCTTATTTAAAAACCTTAATGTAGGAGCTGATCAGAGTGATGTGTCCTTCCACAAAAAGCCTCGGTGGTTGAAACGATTTTTCTCAGGGTGGGATTTGACACTCTGGAAGCACGGAGAGCAGCACTGCCTTGGAAGAAGACCAAAGTATAAGCAAACCTGGCACACCCAGATGACCTGGAACTGATCCTTCCTTGCCTTGTCCTGTAGACTGGCAGGTGTAAATGTTATTAAGCCTCATCTGGCAGGACTGCCCTTAAATGCCAGCAGTCCCAGTGACAGCTCTCGACTTCTGGATGTCCTATTGGGTTGGCCTACCCCTCTCTCCCAGATCCACCATGACAAAATTTTCTTTACCCACTGCTGCAACTGTACAGCCCCAGGGGACATTAAGATGATCCTGCTTTCTGATTTTCCTTCCTTTTTTTTCTCTGCTTTTTTTTTATTAGTTTGAATCTCTGATGTTCTACCTGGCACCTGGGAAAACTCATTTACACCACTGCAGAGCAGCATACACTCATTCTGTGAAAACAAATAGTAACCACACAAGAAGCTAGATCAGGGAAAAACCAGGACCTCTGAGCCAGTATGACATTCCAAAATTTGGGTCTGTGAACTAAGAAAACTGCAGCACAAAGTACAGAGTTGTGCTTTTGCTAAAATACCTGTCATTTCCCAAAGGTGTAGGAAGGTTGGTGTGCAAACCCGTGTAGGATCTCACCAGGCTGTATGTCACATCTGAGAAGACACAGACAGGAATAAGAAGTTTTTTTAGGCTGAGCTTGCACGCCAGATCTCCCAACTGCTATCTCACGTTGTCACAGCAACAGGTTTGTCTACAGCTGCTTGACAATACAAAGCAACTGCAGGCACTGCCTCCTCATTCTCATACAGATCTAATCATGAAACAAGAATGTGCTTGGTCATATTTGTGCTGGGACTGCATGTCCTCAGCAAAGTTTGCACACCCTGATAAATTGGCTTGCAGTTGAAAATAGAAACTACTACTGTAATAACAGAACATATAACTCTGAGCAAAGATTGCCAGGGTGTGAATATTGCTAATGGCATTAAGGGTCTTTTTATCACATCTTGTAAAGTGTTATCAATCAAACTACAGGTGTTGAGCAGGTAAAAGCTGTAGTTTGAGGCAATAGATAAGAACTTTTCCCTTGGATCTTAAGCACTGTTTCCTATTAGACCTTTCCTGAGAGAAAATGTCAGGATATCAAAGGGGAAAAGAAAGATATATTTTTAGGCCTTGGGGCAAAAAAAGGAGGGGATTTTGTAGATAGTTTTAGGAGAAGCATTATCAACCTCTCAGAATAACTTCAAATAGAAATCTCTTCCCCCGTCACAACCAGATGTTTATTATATTTACCAAAGAATTTGCCTTTTTTTTCTTCTTAAATAACAATTTGCTAATAATATTAAAGCTATGCCTTGTGAACTTGTGATGTATATGTGGAAAGAGACGCAAACATATTTGAGCTGGATATCTTACCATATACCATAGGCACACAAAATAAATGGGTGGCTACATTACACTGGGGCTTGTTTGATGTCCTGGGATCTAATGCACATCCCTTGGTTTGCTCCCAGCAAGTGTTATGCATATTTAATACGCAGAAGGTAAAGAAATCAATTTCAAGGCTATAACTGAGAGCCACTACAAAATTCCACTACTACTGCCATGCTGTAAAGCACATATGTTATTGATTCCTGTGGCCTCTTCTGCATGGGAGGTGACTTGGTGGCTTGGGGCCTCAGCCTTTTATCTGAATTCAGACCCTGCCCATGGAATCTGTTGGCCTTACTCTGAGTCTCCATTTGGGTACAGAAATAGCTGCATTTATAGCAAGGAAAAAGAAGATACATATGTCTGATTCTAGTTTGAACCACAAGTTTGTATTTTTGGGAGCTGAAAATCTGTAATTCAGAGTAATTTTTTTTTTTTTTTCTGAAACAAACAATTTTTTTTTTACACAACTTTTACTTTTTTCCACTCCAAAATAGAAAGGGAATGACTAAAATGAAAAATATATGTAAGAGTTACATGTCCTAAACAGCTTAAAATCAGGGGGGAAAGTAAAAGCCCTTTGCACTGTGCAGTGGATCAGAGGCTTCAAGTAGTTTTTGAGGCAGGCAAACCCTTTGATAGTAATTTTACAGTCTGGGAAGAGAGACAGGGATGTATCCAGGGACCTTACTTGGGGCAAGCACCGGAAAGCAGAGGCCAGAAACTTGGCCCCACATTTCCAGTTTTGAGTTCCAGCTGCCCAACTGAACTCTAAACCATGGGAACTGCAAGCCAAAGCAAATCATGAAAAGAGAAAAAAAAAAAAAAAAAAAAAAGCTCTGTTAGGAAAAAAGGTCTGCAAAATTCTGTTCATATAACCTGATATCTGATATCTGATATCTGAGCTATCTACCTTCTAACACAAACCACTGCAGATGAAGAAGCCAATCTCCTCACACGCAGGTACATTTTTAAACGAGCAGATTTTATCTGGATTTCAGCCAGAACTTTAGTGCACTACAGGTTCAGTTAAAACATTTTTAATAATTATCTCATATTGTAGTGATCATCTCCTATGGTCACTCAAATTTCACAGAGTGGTACAGTATTATTTTTTTTTTCTAGTAGTCTAAGCCTATTAAGGAAGGCAATGCCTCTGGAAAAGTGAACATTTTTTTGTGCCTAAACTGGCAATAGGTCAAAACTCAAACGCTGACTCTGAGCCCTTTATATGCTGGAGACTAGCCCTGGAATTGTGAACCCAAGCTCTGTCTGTGCCATGGTGTGGTCCAAATGTAGAGGAGCAATCTTTCCAGATGCCCAACTACAGCACTAAGAAATACATGCTAGTTAATTTACCCTATTTATTACCTGAATCTAACAGTAGTTGATCAGCTTCTGAACTGAAAAACTTGATCCCAGTTACCAAGATTGACTGATTGGAGTAATTGAAGCAATCTTATTTAATGTTTGCCTTAAATGATCTGGCAGTCTGATTCAGATAAGATTTCAAACAGTCTCTGTGCTTTTGATCTCAAATTAGCTTCAGGATTAACTCGAGCTTGGTTCAGACACAGTAAAAAATTCTCTCAAGTGTATCTTACACTGTAGCCATGCCCACACCCTCTTCCTGATTCCACCAGATTAATTAAAGTCTCACCTCAACCCAGTTGTGCTAATGACAGTCTAAAGTGTAGGACAGAAACTCCTGTGGCTGAAGAACTGTTGCAGGAGTGAGAATCCTTGCTCTCTCTTTCTTTTAAATGCTGTGATTTCTTGTCTCACAAAGAAAAGTGTCTGTGAGCAATAAGATCAAGAGACAACCTGTCCTTCCAGCACAAATGACATTAAATTAGTTTATACAAGACAGCCGTCAAAACCCAAGCTCAAAGTGAGCCTGAGCCTTAAGGAGATTTCCTTCTGCCTTCTGCTCACTTCACAGGACTGTTTCAGACAGAAATGCTTCTAACATTTTGAAGGCATGCTACACAAGAGATATGATTTCTTTTAACGTAAGAAGGCCTATTTTGTTACAAGTATTTGCTTTTAACGGCTCTGCTCCTTTGTGCTCTGTTCCTTTCCTTACCAGGCTTCAGGGCAGCTCTAAAGACAATTTTCAACAGTGGCTTGGGAGCCTAACTACAGGTTTGCTAAACAACATTGCTAAGCAGACAGAGAGATACCTGTTAGAGTCAAGTTACTTCTGTAACTAACCTCATATGATAAACTCTACCAGGCAGCCTATTTACAATTTGAGGGGAAAATATACCTTCGAAAATTGTTTTCTAAATGTATTCTGGCTCACATTTCTCTGTTCATAATTAGGCTTTGTGGTATTAATTCCCCCCCTTTTTTTTAAGATGGGGAGGTATCTAGGCTCAGGTTTCTAGGAGTACATAGGTGTGAATAGCTGCAGATGTGTGCAGTGGTACCTCAGGCTTGCTGAAATCCCTGCCTATGACTTACAGCTCTCTATTTATCATTTACCCTTTGCTACTGTTGAAAGGGGCAATAAACACTTTGAAAAAGCTGCTCCTAAGTGGCAAGATTACTTCAGAAGGTGAGCTTGAGGTTCTTAATTCCCTTAGAAATGCTCCACATTTTTCACCTCAGGTCTACAGAAGTGTTTGTGTATCACCTAAAACCACAACGCCTGATTTTGATTAGGCTGTGGGTACCACTGCTAGGTTATTGTTTTAAGATAGCATCATGGAAAAACTTCAGTTATAACTTAATTAATTCAAACATTGTCGTTACATTTGAATGGAAGCATTTGATCCAAGCAAAGGATCACTCCTGAATGACTGTATTTGTATTGCAGAACCACCACGGCTCTAGGGTTCAGCTAAGGTCTGCATTCAAAGTTATGGCATTAACACTTATGTTATACTGCTGCCTACAGGTCCATATTTAAAATTAGGGTGTTATGCTAACTTATGTTTAAATAAGGCTCCTGTTCCAAAGCTTAGGAAACAAGCGAGATAAGGAAGGTATGGGAGAAGCTGAACCTATTTTCACTTTCCATGGTTATGTTTGTGTATGTAACTGAATGTATGTCTTCCACTGCCCTGAAGCCACCACAGAGGGGCTGGTTTTGTAGCAGAGCTACATTTGGGAATGCAGCTCAAGAGGAAGACAGGGATTTTGGTAGTGCCTGTAGAGGAGGAAAGCACAGGGATGCCTAGAATGGCAGCTGTCCACATGACAGACAGGGAGGTGTATGATGATCTTTCTTGTGGTGTTTGCTGCAAGCTGTGATTTCACCTTGAGGAAAATGCACATTTTTTAAAGCAAATGTATATGTATTTTGAGGCTGGACACAGAATACAAGGACTGCATTTTCCTAATTTGTAGTTTAAAGATCCCTTATAAGTAGCCTATAAATCTCAAGAGCTTGCCGTGTTGCATCTCATTACTATATTGAAAAAAAGACCGACATGTGCGACATGTTTCACTAAAAGAGAAACATCATTCTTGCAGAGGCTGGAGTGGGGAAGGGTAGTATTCCTTTCCAGTTCATGTGCATATTCTTCTTTGGGTAACTTAAACTGGACTTAAATTGCTACACACATATTTTGAGTTTCAAAATATTTTCTGAATACAGGAAGAAGAAATTTCAACTTAGAGCCTGTAGGGGAGCCAGACACTTCTCCAGGCACTTCCTCTTCTCCCTACAAAACCGATTGATCTTCACAAATCAGGATGCTGGTGGATTCAGCTAAAGCTAACAGCCGCTGAGTTTGTTTTCCTCCATGTTCTGTAAACTGCTGTTTCTGCAAAAGGAGACTCCTTTATTGAACAACTAGCAAAATGACATTTCCTAAGATCATATAAATTAATGGAAATTTTAGCATTTAGCACTCAAAATCCTCTGCACCCTGGAGGCTGGATAAGGTATTAGTCAGCTATAATTAAAGCTGTCTGATGAAAGGCAGTTCCTGGTGACTGCCACAATACTGTTTCCTATGTAATTGTTGGTCAATTTGTTGCAATATATCATCAGGATTACTGAATTATTAGTTATAATTGCAACTTCAGAGTCAATAGCAGTGTCACAGCAAGGGTAAGTAAACACTAGAAAATTATGAGGGATAGAAATACCTTTCTAAACAGCTACATCACGTTAGTAGTAGAGAGACCACCCATTGTAACAGCTAGGCACAACAATGAATTCCTACTTGAAGAAGGTGGAGTTGGAGGTTTTTGCCTTAATGTTCTGCATTTGTCTCAGTGACATCTCCTATAGGCTCCCCTTTGATTCCTGCCCACCAGCTGTGGAGCACGCGTGTGAGGTAATTTAAGCTGGCTAAAACCCATGCTATATGCCAGACTGTTTTACAGCCACCAGTGTCAAACCATTTGCACAGACCATCCCCAAAGATGCATCTCCCAAAAGTCTGCAGGTCATTTTCCTACGGCTCTTCAGTCACGCCAAGTCCCATTGTCACAAATGGTCTGGGGGATCAGGAGCCCACAGCCTGTCAGACAGGCACCAGTTCTCCACTCTCCAAAGGCCACCTCTTCTAAAAAAGCACTATTTACTTTTGATTCTTGATTCAGTTGGCAGGTTATGACCTCTTGGAAAATTTGCCCCTTATGTATTTCTGAGAATGGCAACACACGGTCCCCTATGGAAGAAGTATGACAGAAGTGTCTACTGCTCTTCAAAGAAGAATATAGTATTTGCTTTTACTATTTTCACTAACATGAGAGATTCTTTTTCAAAACTATTCACAACTTCAAAGGATGCATTCATTTTGGGAGAAAAGAAAAGGGGAAAAAAAAGTATTTTTCTGTGAGTCAAGTCCAGGACTTTCAGGAAATCCAAAGAAAAAATACTTCTGATAAGAAATTTCAAGTTTTACTCTAAATTCAAGGTGTGTTGGGAAATGGACTGAGAGTTCAGTGTGTGGAAACATGACCCATAAAGTTCAGCATATACTGCAAGAACCAAAACCTAATTAGTGGAGTTGGTCAGGCTTTTAACTTATCTACCTAATCTCCAACCACAGCCTCAAAGTTTGAAAATGTGACTCCGTCTTCTAAACCAAGAAACAGGTCATTAAAATTCAGGCTGTACAACTAACATTGCACTCATTTAACAAAACAAGAGTTCAAAACATAAGAAGTTTAACTCCACATCAGAGACATTTCTGGAAACCGCAGACTTAATGAACTATCTTCCCTCCACTGGTTTCAAATGCAACAGGCACAGAGGCTTTCTTTGGCACAGCCTAACCCTGTTCAACCAGGTGTGGGTTTCAATTAAGTTACCCTTGTGCAGGAATTTGAAGACAAACATTTGTAAACTTTTTTTGGTTTGTTTGTTTGTGTTTAAAAAACGTACCCACAGCGGTCGCCCTGCTGAAACCAGCCCGGACGGCTGGAATGGCAACCCTGAGCCAACCAGCCAAGTCACAGCCCTGGCTGTGTGTGAGCCTGTGGGCTGCTCTCACTGCCTGACTCTGTGAAAAAAAAGAAGTCTGTGGAAGCTCAAGCTACAGAGAGATGACAGGTGACTTCTGGGGAAAAAACCCCACACTATAGCTGTAGCCCCACACCCATTTCTGGAAACCTGGCACAAGGCATCTGTGTGAGAAAAGGTGTCAAGCAGAGCTGGCTGGGTGATAGTGGAATAAGTCCATTTCAAAACTGTGCAGGTTTTCCAATTTTTTTCATATGGTGTTGAAATGAAAACAAAAACTTTTAAAATGGAAGGGTGTGGAATTGTGTTGAAACATCTATTTCTGAGTTAGAGAGATTGAGTTTTCAGATCAGACATTACCAGGTACCTCAACCTGGGGTACAGAAAACTTCCCATTCATCAACACCAGCACCTCTGAAAAATGTTTTGGCGTCCAAGAAGCAGCATATTTTAGTTAAATATATTTCATCAAACGTGTTCTGATGAATTCCAATCTTGAAATGTCATTGTGTCACCAGTTCATGGAAAGATCAGTATTTAAAAAAACTCATAAAAATAAAGGACTGGAAAAAGAAGCTGAGGTACAGTCAGTCACTCAAAAGACATTTGTCAGCAAAATTAAATATAAGTTCAGGCATATTCTGTTTCATCACATACTGTTCCTTTTAGGGTGAGGCACTTAAGTAACTTCTCTATTTTGGAATGAGACTGCAAGACAAACAGTTTATCTTCAGTTTGGCAAAAGAAAGTTACATTAACGTCTATCAAGATGAAAGTGGTGCAAACCAGAATTTTTTACAGCTTAAATAGTGACTCTGTTCTTCTGCTATGTGTAAACTATTCATCTCACGGGATGCAATCAAATGTCACTGTCTCGATATGAGTTCCCAGTAATCTGGAAAACACAAATCCACGTACTTTATATATGCACACATACATATAGACACACACATATATATATAGTACCTATATATGCATATAGACACACATATAAATATAATATTTTCATGTACACACACAGATGGATGCAAACCACATCTGGAGTTCCATTAAAATAGTTCTCCTACCTCCTCAATAACCACAGTTACAGTAATCCCTACAAGGAACAGAGTAGGGCTAAGGTCAGCCGTCTCTGATCACCAGTGTTTGTACAAAGTGATTTTATGTTTCATTTGCACTAGAGATTGATATCAAGCTAGAATTTTGGCTCAAAAGAATTTTTATGGAAGAAAAAAAATGTTTGGAAGGTTGAAAGATTTTCCCAAAGAAAGGTTTAGGGAACAAATGAGAGCCTATTTATCTTTTTCAACACTTTTGCAAGCTGGAAAACAGGGTGAAAATTCTCAACTTTGTTCCTCACAACAGTGCATTATCACAAGAAAGTATGTATTGTTGGGGGGTTTTTCTGCTGAAATTAAAATAATTTTTAAAAGAGGGAAAACATGATGTGTAAAAGTCTGCTCCTCAGTAAAAATATTACAATTTTTTCATTTTAAGAGTGTTACCATCTTTTCACCAAGATGATTCCTAACATGATGTACATTTTCCATCAAGTTTGAAAGAGTATTTAAGAAACACTTTCATTTCCATGAGAGTTCATAGTTTGGCTTTTTATTTATTTTCTTTCCCCAAATGTTTTTATTGAAACAAATTTCAGCCTATTCTAGCTAGCATTTTGGATTCTCTCAAAAATCAAATTCAAAACTTCAAAGCAGGTGATCTCCACAACCATTACTTTTGTAGGAATTTGATCAAAGCCATGGAAATTCCTGGTTCCACCCTGCAATAATGAGCCGACCCAGGTTTCATTTGAAATCCAGCTCTGAGGAGGTGACTTACCTATCTGGTTTGCAAGAATCCTGCTGTCTTCACCTGACCCGAGAGCATCTCCACATAGCAAAGCTCTCCTCCAACTGGAACACATCCATGCAATACAGTTCCCATTCCCTCGATGTGGGGGGGCACCAGCATTTGGCTATCAACCTCCTGTTTACCAACCTTCTCCAAGTTCAGAAAGCTCCTTCTTTCTCCATCCTGAAGATCAAGGTTTTGGTTTTTTTTTTTAGAAATTCACTAGATAGCTGTGTTTGCCTAAAGAGACCCTCCCACTGCTCTTTTATCCTCTGAAGGCAGGCCAATTTTCAACTACAGCCTGATGGTTGCCTGGGTTAACCTCTGCCTTGTTTCATGAGGCTTAGAAACCCCAATACACCTCTCAAATGGCGTGTCTGATCACACTGCTCTGGCAGATAAGCAGAAAATTAGAATGAGCTTCTCCAGGTAAGTGCCAGCATGAAGGTACCATCATCTTCCAGGGGGGAATGCCTGGCAGGCAGGCATGCAGGCAGGCAGGTTTGGAGATCAGTTGTGATGGGGACACAGAAAAGGCAGCTGTGTAACAGCAGAGTAACAACACTCTTTCAATGCTGCTGCCAGGCAAGGCTGTGGTGCTTCCTTCTACAGGGAAATTTGGGACAAATATCATAAGGGTGCTTTTAACTTTTTAAATATTTTATGTATGACATTTAAGTGGCTGTTGAAGATGAAGTTATCCCTACCTTGTTCTATATAGCTTATATTCAGGTATTTTCAATTTGAATCTTCATGTTTCGATTAAAGGACTTTATTCTTTAACTTTTTCTTACTATTTGTAGGATTTTTCCATCATGCTGGTAGCCTCTTCCTCCTCTCTCATCGTGACCACATGCCACAGTCCTGTGCAATAACACAGGCAAAAAACATGGGTTACTACTACTTGGTTTCTATTTTTTATTCTTTATGTTTGTTCAGGTTCAAATGCAAACTTCACTGCACAGAAAAATTTGGGTCTTGCTGTTGGTCCAGACTGCTTTTACCAACTAAATTGTCCTTTGAGTGAGGGTTGACATCCAGAAGAGCCATCTGAGCTTTCCAGACTGACTCTGGGGATCTAATTACTCCTCTCGATACCTGGATTTCCTGAGGCACAAGTTGTCTTTCCTAAGTCAGGATGTGTTCAAAATAAGTACAATTGAAAGAAAAAAAGGAAAATCCCAAATCCAAAAAATACAAAACAGAAAAAAACCCAACAACTTTCACCTTGGCATTTTAAGTGATTTTTTTTTCAACTACAAAAACACAGGTGTTCAGAGCTCACCACTAAATGCCCACTCCCTAGGTCTCCATTCTCGTGTGCCCTTCACAGCTTTCCCCAAAACCCTAACCAGACATTTAACCATCTCCTGGGATTTAGGCAGATCCATGCCCCTGCAGCATGCAGGAGCTCAGCTCCTCTGCACTGATAGCAACTCGGCTGCTCAGATTCATTCCACAGTGTGGCCTGCAAAAGAAATTGTTTCAAGGTGTACAAAGCATTTGCTGCCTGCTGCTGTTGGCAGGGTAAAACTGCCATGGAGCTGTTGCCAGGGGAAGAAAGAATAAAATCCCCTCAGGAAAGAAAAGAACACACAGGTAGAGAAGAGGGGAGTGGGGTGGGAGGCGTGGGGTCCCCCCTGGGACCCAGCCCTCATATGGAAATAAGATGAGCTTGCTGTCGGCACAGGGTTTGGGCGAGCTTGCCGATCCTCCTGTGTGCGCCTGAGCATCCCTGCATGCGGATATCTGCCACGCACTGAGGGCTGTTCATTGCCCCTCTGAGCCTTTGGTGTGAGGCCTCCTTGTGAAAGCCTTTTAAAAGCAATGACTCTTACTCTGTTTCCTGGCAACTTGTTGTCTGATGGCACATCAAGGAGGGCACTCAAACCCCTTCACTGTCTGGGAATACAAGTGGCTGCATGGAAGCACAGCCCTTCTGCAGATAACTGAGTGGCTTGGGAAGTCTTCCCCAGGTCTGCCCCTTGTTCCCAACCCAAAACACACTGAAGTGCTTTCTCACCCACGCTGATTTGCTGATACCCACTTATGGTACAAGAAACTGGACTACAGACCATGAGGCAACAGTTTTAAAATCTATAAGCCCCCTTCTCATCCCCATGGGGCCAAATCTGCTTGGAGTGCAATGGAACAGCTTTGAAAGGGAAGGAAGCCACACAGGGGCAGTAAGCTGAGAGATGGAGAGCAAAAGCCATGGGAAAGGTCTGGGACCTGATAATCCTTCCCTTGATCTCAAGTCTTAAATTTTCTATTGCCTCTATGATTTCCCGTGAATACTTTTCTCCAGATAATGCAGCAGGTACACCCATGCTCATTGCTCATGCTCACATAACAATAGCAGGAATCAAATGAGAATCTAAATTTAAGAGCTTTAAATGTTAATGCAAAAAAAAAAAAAAAAGGCTAAATACACCATCTTATTTTTCTTCATTCATTTTGGGGTCATGCATATATGAAACTTCCTCTTCTGTAACTTCTTTCATGGTCTCCCACAGAGCCCTCCTGCAGATAATCCCAGCAGTAACAAAACAATGCTGTCTTTGCTGAATGGTAGCACCAATTCTTGTCACTCTGCTGAGTGGGTGCCTAAAACAGGCACTTTGCCTCTCAATTCATTATTTTCTCATCATTCTCTGAAAAAACATTGCACCTTCCAAAGAACGAGACTGAGTATCAAAAAGGGATATTCCCTAGCAGAAGATTTTACAATTCATTTCAGTATCACATAGATTAAAAAATATAGTTTTACTTACCTATCTTATTGAATAGACTCTTTCAAACTATTTCAATGGATTCTTTGCCTCAGAGTAATTGTTAGTTCCAAACCACAGTTTTACGCAAAAAAGCTCAGTAAAAGATAGAAAAAATTACATTAAGTTTACAGCTGGTTTACACACTAGGCATATTTTCCAACTAAATTCTCTTTGATCTGATAATGCAATGCTTCATTTTGAAGCAAGTTCTACTACTACTACTCAAAAAGTGTTGCCCAATGTCACACAGAGACTGCATTTTTCAAATATTAATTCACAGCTTTCATTTTAAGGACATGTTTATAGAGGTTGAAAGGAAGTTCAGATGAAGTTGTTGCATTGTGGCAATATATGAAATGAATTGTTTTAATAGGAAAGAAGTTTAAGGTAATCTCTCGGCCTTATTTCCTTTACTGGTTAAACCACTTTGGTCACGTCTGTGAGAGCAATGCTGGCCACTGCTGTTTATTTTTCTTTAACTGAAAATTTTTAACCCTGAAAGTAAAGATAAGGAGAAAAAGTTAGTCCAAGGGGCCTCATACTATGCCAGTGTGAGTCCTTTTCTAGTTGCAGATACCTTGCTAAGCAAAGTGATAAGCACTTCACTAAGTGAAGCGATGATTTTTGCCTTCCTCCCTGAATTTCTGTGTTCCATTTATTGTACCCACCATCTGCTCTAAAGACACATAAAAGGAGGATCTAACTGTAGCCAACCAGAAAAACTGTAAAGCTGATGGAAACAAGACAGGCCTCACAAGAGAGGAACTCCTCAGAGGAGCTGTCAGGTAGAAAACTAGAAGGAAGGAGATTGTACAGAACAAGCACAAGTACAACACTACCTTCTTAAGCCATGAGGTAAAGTTTAGGATTTTGGTGGTGAAGTCAGAGCAGAGTCTGAAATCCAGAGGCTGCTTTCAACCAAGATTTCTGTGGTCTGTGTCTTATGCAGATAAGAAGAGAATTCCCATTCCTGGATGACTGCCAAAGTTGTCCTTCTCTGTTGTTGGTTTTTTTTTTCTTTTTTTTTTTTTTTTTTTTCCTGCAGAGAGTGCTAGACAATAAGACATATAGTCACTCAAGATTTTTCCAAATACCAGAAGTTAAAAATATGAGGTGGACTAGCCAGACAACACCAAGTTTTTACTGATCCCCAATCTAACACACCAGAAACCAGGGACTGTTTCCAGTAATGTCATCTAAGTTTTCTGGATTTTATCTCTCTCAGGTACAGAACAGAGGCCGGGACCAAAGGTCCCTGTTTCCCACACAAGTGCTCCTCATGGCTGAGGAGTCTGAGAGTGCAGTGCTGCATCTGGGGTCTGAGGTTGCCAAATCAGCAGGCTTGGAGTTCACCCAGGTCCTGTTTTGTGCAGACATGTCACCAGCATGCCGTACATCCACCTCTACAGAAAGGCTCTGGCAATGTGCACATCTGTCTCCCTGCTCCTCAGGTACAATGGGTCACCCTCGGGTTTGTGAGAGATCCCTGCAGAGGCCAAGGGCTTCCACGATGCACTTGGACCATGTAGGGAGAAAACCTTTCCTCAGAGACTGTTCCTTATCTCAGACATTGCAAAACATTATTAGCTCAGCTACAGGTAGCCAAACCTGACTGGAAGGCTTTCTGCCAGTTTGCTTGTACCTGGCAGCCTCTGCCAGACCACTCACAATGACACCCTTCAACCACAAAATGTACAAGTCATAATGCAAATGCACTTGAGCATTAACAGAGGTGTTACAACATGGATTTACTTATGTCTATCACACTTTCAAGGAACCCTTGCAGACGTCACTGGGCTCTGAAAGATTTACAGTAATAGTAAGGAACAAATGAAAAAACCCCCACAGCTTCATTTCCCAATATCAAAGGGAGAATTTGCCTATAGCACAGCAACAAACCATGCTGACTGTGAGCAAACAAGCTCAGTTCTGCATTGCCTGTATCTGACTTTTGTTGAGGCACCTAGCTTTGATCTTTAATAAATAAAAATATTGGCAGGTAGCTTCTTTTTATGTTGTTTCTGGAAATCCTGCATATTTGAAAATTTGGTGAGCTGGCCTTACTAACACATTCATGAATGCTGACATTTAGTTCACAGTTAGCACTGAGGTTTGACCTGAGTTATTTTTCTCAAGACCACAATCACATCCAGTACTGCAACTGAATCGATTTTAATATAAGTGAAAATATTTTTGTGCTTAGATACAACAGCGAATTGTATGTGTACCTTTGTCCAGCAAAAGACAGTTTATGTCTCCAAAGTTGAGAGTGAGTGTTCTGTGGCGTCTGTCTTCAAAGCACCTAAGTGTGAAAGCAGACACTCCAGTTGTGTTAGCCTACACAAAAAGGCAGCTGCCAGGGACGTACAGTATCACTGCTGCTCCGGTTCATTCATTAGAACCTTGCCAGCTCACTTTTGAAAGTGCAGTAGAAACAAAGAGAAGCAGACGTGTCAGGGGACACTTCTGCTAGGGTACAACTTATACAGCTTCCTCATTTTAATTATCGAAGTGGTAGGTGGGTGGAGCACCTTCAAAATTTCCTTTTCTCTTTCATTACTGAAACAAAATATCTGAAATATCTGAGGGTGATGGGAGAGAGGTGGCTCTTATTGCATTCCTTTGTAGGCAGCATGGCTTTTTCAGGGACACCTGTCCACATGAAACTCTGTAAACGCTTTTTAACAGGTCCCCAGGTAGTAGAAGGAACACAGCTGCTAAAGAGCGTTAATGGCAGGACAGCTGCTTGGCTGACAGAATTGGAACCAGCATGGTGCATGTGCTGGGACTGTAAACAGGAATGAATTTTCCTAAAAGCTTTACAAGTAAAAATGTTTATTTTTGGAATATTAGCAAAATAAAAGGAGTTACGATGTTCTTTAATTTTAAGTCAAAACATAATGACATGCAGCTTTTAAGAAGGTTCATTTTATAGCAAAATCTCAAATTGAAACAAGATGGCTTTGAAACAATTTCAGAAATACCGTAGATTTCTTGCTAGACCTATATATAAAACATGCTTGGGTAATTATTTTTTGTCCTTAGTGTGTGGTAAAATTGATCATGAAATTCTTCTTTCCACAAACTGTACATCAGGTATTGGGGAATGCTCTTCTGTCCCCCAGGGCTGTCACTGATAGCAAGTGCTCCGTGTGTAGTGTGAGAAGGTATACGAGGTATCTGGAACAGGTTATTCACATGCTGAAAAGAAGAAATAGAGATCCTGTTTCAAGGACCAGAACTAAGATGAAGACCCCTAACTCCCAGCCTTCCCCCCAGCCACAGCCTTCCTCTCTGAGTCAGAGCCATCCAGTGCCAAGAAAGAGCCCTCTTGTGACAACCTCAGCACAGGCTCAGAGATAGGATTTTGAACCCAGACAAACACCAGCATCAGACTAGTTGCAAAAAACTTAAATTCTTCTTGGAGGGTTACTAAACAACACATTCTCTTTGGTAAGAACACCTGAGGACAGCAGAACACAAACTGATTGCTAATCTCCCCATAGCACTTGCAGTGCAGCACATCAGCCTGGATGATGAGCAGTACTTGCCTTGCCCTCTTGAAATGCCATCCCTACCTTTTTAGGAACAACAGAGACATTCTAAAATCTATCTAGACTTTATCATGTTTCTCAAAGTCTCTCAAAGGCATTTTCTGCAGTACATGCTTCACCAGCATCTCATCAAGGGAAGAAAACAGTGGGTCTGCCACTTGTACATAGCTCTTCACAGCTTCTCCTCTTGAGTCTGAAGCTACTCTAGGTTTAAAGTTATTAATTGCCTTTTTCACAGCAGGCACCAGCAGCCTTGCATGTTGACTCAAAGTGTGATGTGATAATTCAGCAGGCTTGAGGAATCTTTGTTAAATTTCATTCTTTGGCACTATTTTGCCTTTGATCTTCACTGCTCTCCTTTCCAGAAGAGTTACAGCATTCTAGCAGAAGCCAAGGGTGAGCCTTTCATCAGCCTGGGGGAAAAGTTTTGTCCTGTGCCCCACAGTACTCTGGTCTCAGTCTTAAACATCCCATTTGGATGGCAGCTATGTGCTTGCTGGAGCGCCTGTGAGGTGTCTACAGTCAGGAAAGCATACATGGTGTATCCTCCACCAAAACACAGGTCACATCAACAAATTAAAAGAGAAGTAGGAACTAAGTTCAGTAATGAAATAAACAAGTAAGCAGGCTTTTAATAATGCCATCTCTCCATCAACTTGATTGAAACTTTGTATTTTACTCTGCAGGTTAGGAAGGCCATGGTATAATAAATTTAAAATTCTGTAAAACAAATGTCCACTTCTCTCTTGGACTCTAAAGCTGTCCATATTCCAGAGTCATGCAGGCAGTTAACATCAGCATTCTCTTGATTTTAACTGGATAATTACAAACCACTTAACAGATGGTGTAGAAATAGTTATGTAAATTCAGGACTAAATCCTAGTGCATTTATACACTTATGAATGAATCACTTTTCCAGACGTTCATTCTTGGGCTCTTGTCACTTGTCATTTCTTTGAGATCTGGCCTTTCTACTTGTCACAGCCTATTCCTCTCCTGACCTGGAATGCAGGGAGACAGTGGGCACACCTGAATCTTGTCCCTGCCATATTGTTAACAACCCTGGGCTTTTAGCAACACATCAGTGCAAGCTAAAAAAAAAGCATCTGCTTCAGGAGACATCATAGGTACGATTTTTGCAATATGAATAGAACAAATAAATGAGAGAATATTGGTTAGCAACTAATTTTTTCCACCCCAGGAAGGATATGATTGCCTGTTACACTGTGATGTGTGCTGAACTATGTCCCAGATCTGTTTTGGTACTAGAAATTAGGCAGGGGTAGGACAAGTATGTAACTATGCACAAGACAATGAAGTTAATGTCAAAGCAAATGTATGTGAAGAAATGAGCTGTGTGGTGTGTGATACATAAAGAGTTACTCTTGAAAGATGATTTCCCCAAGCTGTTATCCTCACAGTCCCTTGGTCTTCCAAACTGGGGAGACTGAGTAAGAACTGCCTGTTAGCAGGTTTTGCTTGCTGCCAGAGCTCATTTAATGGTGGTAATCAACAGAGCTTGTGCACATCGTCTCCACTTTCTTCTGGGCAAATGTGTGAAAATTCCAGTAGGAGATTTCATGTGATTGCAGAGAGGCTGATGCTGGTGCAGGAGCAGATATCTGGCTGCTCCATCTCTTATCTGATGACTAGCATGTTGCTGCTCTTACTCCAGAAAGAGTTCAAAAGAGTAATTCCCTTTAGGGGTATGAGACCTCCCTTTCACACACAATGGGCTGAGCCATAGTGCTTTTTTGCCCTCTAATGCCAGTCTGCTTTCCCTCTCTTCCACATTGTGCTCCTGGCTGCAGGATGCAAACCAGTAACTCACAGGTTATGGTTAAACAGCCATGGCAACAGAAGTACAGCCATGGAAAGAGGCAAAGAAAGCCTCATTCTTCTCCTCAGAGCCTAAGGATTATGCAGGATACACTATTTACAGGGCAGGTCTTTTTGTGGATTGGGTCAGAGAGGTAACCCTGTCCCTAGATGCACCAAAGAGAACACGGTGCTGGGTCACACTGACACTGGGCTGCCCATGGACTGTAACAAGTCAGTCCCTCCTGTTCTTCAGTGCCTTAGGCTTCTGCAGTAAGTTTTAAAGATGCTTCTTGCAGCGAGTGTCCCCGTGGGAGTGAGACAGGCAATGTACTGAACTAGGTAAGACCCAGCAGCACTCTAGGATGATCACTGTTTCCCAATGACGTTAATTTAAATACATTTTCCTAAAGTGTGGCTCCATTTTAACTGAGACACCATTCATGCCAGCTAACTGCATGTCTTCCAGTCTCACCACTGGAGGGGTTTTTATGACATCTCCAAACTACTTCTGCTCCACAGATGCCACCAATGGTTGGATGGATTTTCATGCCTTTAGTGAATGCCATTTAAATCACTCCTTTTCCTATTGGGGCTTTTAGTTTTGCTTTGTGCTTTTAGTTTTCCAGCTTCTGTCCAACTCCTGTTAGAGACAGCTAGACAGAACCAGACATAGAATAAAGGGCTCATATGTTCCATGCTCTAATTTAAGCACCTAATGGTCACTGGACTTTGAGTGCTATATCATGAAAGAGAGTAGACAATTTGCTGGTAGGAAAATGGCCACCAGAGGTTCCATTGGGGCTGAGCCTCTCTGAGATTTTTGTGAACTAGAAAAGGTATAAAAATGTATTTGAATCTGAGCAGAAAAAAGAAGTAATCAGAGTCTCTTCTTGCTTCTGACAATAATGGATTCTGAAGCAGCTGGTAGATTTTTAGATTTTGATTAATCCAGACAGCAAAAATGAGATCACATGGCAAAAATATAAAGCTGGCTCTGCTCCGGTAGAAAAATTAGATTTCAGAGATGGCAATTTTCAAACAGAGAACACAAAGAGAAGAAAAAAAAAAAAAAAAGCCTGTCTGCAACTGAATGCAGTTCTTAAGTATCCTTAGGTATACAGAACACTGGAGGACACATAAACAGACCTTGAAAACTTGCTCAGATTTACCAAATAAGAGAACCAAGTGGACCTATCTGAGAAAATTGATAGATGACAAAAGAGTGGGAGCAAAAGGCAGCAAGGCTGTTTAAGCTGGAACCCAGTAAGAGATGGTCCTGGTAACTCAAAACACTCTGCCAGCTAGTGCTTACCATGACCCTGCCCAACAACTCTGGGCATATGCAGCTCTTCCTATGAAAGGATTTCCTCAAGCTGCACTTGGGTTAAGTTCAGAACACAAGAATTATATCTGAACATGCAAGGGTTTAGATTGCCTGGATCTACAATAGGCACCAAGTTCAACAGAGACAGCATTTTTTGACTATTGGAAGAACATGATTTGAAAAGAAAAAGGGTGCTAGATTGATAATAACAAGAAAGAGTCTGTGTAAGGGTGGTGGTGGGGGGAGGGGATGCTTCAGTTGAGTTCTGTCTCTGACAAAGGAGATGTAAAAATATTGCTCAGAAAAATGAAATATGTATTGGAAAATTTGTTGCTGATTTGTTGCTCATGGTTTGATGGAGCAGGGACAGTGTAAAAAGTTGAAGCACTGGAAGAATTAAAGATGTCCCAGAAGTGCTTATATATCAAAAGGAATAACATTTAAATGGTTCAAGGAAGTTATTGGTTCAATTTCTGACAACAAAATACAGTCACAACTGACAACTGATGGCTTGAGATATCAGGAGCTCTAGAGTGGAAAGAAGGCTGCTGCAATTTTAAGCCACAGATTGAGAATACTGAATATTTTACTGATAGGAGCCTTATGAACTTCAAATTGACCGTAAATTCTTTACTATCTTTGCCAGAAACACATTTTGAAAAAAGCGCAACTTTATTTATTTTTTTACAGCTACCAAACATATGATCTCCAAGGCAAATTTAAGTGAGGCTGATGGTGCAGGCATATAAATTTCATCCTTCAAGGAAAGCCTGGGGTAACAAACTAAATTTGGTGAGAGCCAATCTTACTTTAAAAGCCTTGTCTAGATGAAATACGGACCATGAAATATGTTCTTGCTGGAACAACTGTTCAGGATGTGACCCCACAGAGAGAGTGTAACAGCCTGTGGGTTGTGTTACAACTATAGGGTTGCTGGGGGTTTAAGTGCTATTACTCCATTGAAAAGAAATCATGAGACTGAGAACTGTGTCTCTAAAGGCTTAAGCTACTCAGGCAGAGACTTCAGGTCTGGGTTGGGACTCTGTGTCTGTCGTCAATATTAGGCACAACCAGTTCAAAATGCATATGGGAGAAAGTTCTTTTATAAATGCCTTCAGAGGCTGCAGTCTGAAAGCCAAAGTCCAGTGTTGAGATGCTGCTGCTGTTCAGGATCTCACCACTGGCATACAGCATGTCCTTGGGCAAGCACCTCCACCTTCAGTAGGCTTCACATTCAACATCTGGAAAACTGAAAAAATTCATTGAGTTCCACAGAGAAGACATATGAAGCTACTGATAGCTGTCAATGGCTCTGATTTTTCTGAGTGTGAAGTCCACTCAATGCAGAGAGAGGCTGGCTACAGTAAGTTTTGGATCAGGCTTTAAATAAAACCTGCATTATTACTGATTGAGTAGCAAAATTAATTTTTTTAAGCAGCTCTCTAATATGTCACTATTTTAAACTGATAAATGTGTAAATAAGCCACTTGAGAATTTCTTCATACAACTTCCCCAGTCAGAAAACACCAATTTGAAAAAAAAGAATCAGTTATTGGTATGGTTTTTCGCTGGTAGATTGTTGGGGTTTTTTTCAGGAAACAGTAACTTTAGACAACTTTCACAAGTTAGAAAATATAAACAAAAACACTTCAGGAGCAACAAAATAATTTTAAAAAAGTTCACATGGTAATTTTAGTCAAAAATTACTATTGTTTGAAAAAGCTTCATATCTAACTGGTAGTTATAGTAGAAAATTAAGTCCACAGCCCAAGGGGAAAATTTCTAACTGATTTGAATTAGGATGAAAGCCATGGCTGCAAAACCAAACTGGGGGACAGGAAAGCAGTTCCTGGTCTAGTACTAGCCATGGTAATATCAAACAAGCTGCTGCACAAGCACAGAACCACCCCTTTTTAACTCCAAATGTGCTGTGGTCAGAAAGAGCAGGAATATTCACGGTGGGAAACTGAAAACATGTTGAACATCTATGGAATGGCACAGGTAAGTAATTGCTTATTCTCATAAAGTCAAAGAATCTACTAGTGAGGTAAGGAAAAAGAAGGAAAAGAGAAAATTTAGAAAGTGTGAATCCATAACTGCTTTCTGAATTGGTTCTTTTTTTTAAAGAGTTTGAATGGGACAAAGGAAGGAAAGTTACATACTGCTGTGGGTAACAAAGCCAGCAGGAAATATGGTTAGCGGTCAAAAGAACGTGCACGATAACACCCAAGTTCACACGCAAGAACAAAATTTATATCCTCTTCCCACCACTGTCAGAAAAATATAGGGTCCAATAAAGAGTGTCTGCATTACCAAAGTGCTCATATAGGAAGGGTTTAGAAAAAGTATCACAGCACATCAAAATCTGAAGCGGCAGAGGCAGACATGTACCATGATTCAAGAGAAGAAAGTGCACTTGAGATGAAAAAGATCTTGCTGTCAGAAGCAAGATGAGATTCTGATCATCTTCTTTTTTCTGCCCTGATTCAAATACATTTTATATGTCAGTCAAATAGAGAGGGGTACAAGCCTCAGCATTAAAATACATGTTTAAGACATTTCCAGTGATCTGCAGGCTCCACTCAGCAGTTATAAAGGCAGAGTCTGGGCTGTATGCATGGTGTCTGAGGGCAGCACTTCTGTATCTAAGTACAGGCAGTCTCCAAGTCCTGGTTTCACCAAGAGGTTGGTCTCCAGAGTCTCCTTTCCCAGGTACTTCTGTGCATCCAAACTGTGGTGCACATTTAGTGAGAATTGACTTTAGATGAGCTGTATACTCTCAATATATGGAAAATACAGTGCTGATGCAGGTTCCAAAGAGCCTTAATGTTAAAAAATACTTAGGAGCAGAGATCTGTTTTGGAGCCAGGTATATTAAAAAAAGATGAGCCATAGCTTGCAAATGAGTCACCTGCTTGAGTCTTCATTCAGGTCACAGATTTTAAGAAAACCCCATTATTCTTTTTAAAAAATCTAATCATATTTCTATTGTGTGAATTACTGTAGTTTTGGAATTAGACTTCAGACCCTTTCTCTTTTAAAATTATCTCTGCACTCCCTGGCTTTAACTGGATGAAGAAATGCTGGAATAGAATGAAAAATTACTTCTTTTGAAATGTTTCCAACCCAGCTAAAAGCTGTCTGTATGAGAAATCTTTCAAGAAAATCTGTCCTCATCTTATTTCCAGCTGGGCTTCATCCAGTTCCAAAAGTACTTGCTAATGGTGGGAGAAAAGTATCTGGATACAGACAGTTATGTTATTTGAGACTGGATTTTGGATTGTGAATACAAACAACTCTAGAAACACCAGAGAGATGTGTTAAGGACAATAACAGAAGGGAGAGGTGAATTGAGACAGCTTCCTCTCCTGAGGAAAAGCCATCCAGCCTCTCTAGTCCCACTGTTACTGCCCTTACGACTTCGCAGATGCTTTTCCTTCACTTCCCAACCTTGCTTTCCCCTCACCTCTGTTCTTCTTGAAGGCAGCAGCTCATAATCCCCTACCAGCTTTCTAGGATTTTCATACACCTTTCTCTTTTCTTCATGTTTTGAAAGTAAAATCTGTCATTGCCAGCAAAGAGCTACTCTGTGTCCTTCAAAACACCTCTTAAAGCTCTCCTCTGCCATCACAACTAGAAAAACCTGGGACGAGGCTCCCAGGGTGCTGCTCCACAGCCCAACAAACAACAGCCATCAGCGTAGCTGTACTGTTTTCCCATGTTCCCTCGCCTCTTGGTAAGCACTTACTTGGCAAGCCCGAAGGAGGCTCTGTTTTCTTTCTCTGTTTATACAACACCGAGGTTCTTATCTGTGGCTAAGTCTCCTTGATCCTATCATCACACAAATAACAACAAGGAATGATTAAAAAAAAAAAAAGCCAGGCAAAACCATAAAGCTTAGTTGTTAGAATTGCTTTCACACAGTGCTGAAAAGTCATTATTTGATACTACCAGAAGTGACAGAATATTATTATTATTTCTTTACATTGCTGTGTTGTTCCAAGTTTTTTTTCAACAATCACTGTCAGTTCTAATTCTCCAAACAGGCAAAAATTTGGGTGGAAATCCTGTCTCCACTGAAGTCAAGTGACGGATTTCCATTGGCCTCAATGGGCCTGGAATTCACCCGGTCACAACCTAGAGAAAGAATATTTGTAGTAGCAAACCAAATAAATATATCCGTGTTTTTCTGTGAAAAATCAATTTGAGACCCCTTTTTCCTGGCAAGGGTTATGCATAGCGATATAATATGAGATACAGCAGTACTTGGAACAGGAAATGACTGTGGACACATTGTCAGGGTAGTGCTGTATTATGCCAACGTCTGAAGCAGAGAAAATTCCTAAGAATTTGTTAAAATACGCCAGGAAATAAAACAAAATAAAAAACAAACCCAGAAATAAAATAGAGTGCACAATGAAAATACCAGAGTTGAAATTTCTGTGAGCTTGAGAGGAAACAAAGAGATGGGAAACTATACTGAAAGATGAATAGTACTGCATAGGAGGTGCCAGTGAGGCACCAGGTGTTGCCCTTTTCAAGGGAAAGAAAGCATCTCAACAGAGGTTGTCAAGAACTAAGAGTAGCAACACAGCAGAGTACCTGAGGGAACAATAACCCTACAAAATATCTTCATACAGAAGTTGGGTTCAGGATGTAACAGCTTTATTAGACATCCAAAGAGTAATTTTCTTATTCTATGGAATTAATATCAACTGAAGCATATGTGTGTGTAGTCAACAGATCACATGAAACAGCAAAGGACTTTTTCATGGATTATTAATTACGTGTTTGTTGTCTAAACATGAGCAACTAATTCTTAAAGGTAGGAGGCCTATGCCAGAAGTATGCGAACCAGAACATCACTGTGAATCAAAAGACATAAAAGATGTTCTCTACATCATATATCAATTACATTTTCAGGTATTTAAAAACCTTGCTTAAAGAAACAACTGAGGGAGCAATAACGTCACGAGGGGGATGCAGTGACTGCCACAGAGTTGAAGCAGGAAAAGAGAAAGTTTAATTTTTCTTTTAGCTTAAATAGATTTCTAGAGAAGAGACCACATTGGAAGACTGAGGTTCAACCTCTTCAATTCCGCTGGTCTTAGAAAGTGTCCATCAATTGTCCTTTCTACAGAAAGGAATGTAAACTATATGGATCACTACAGGAAAACATTGTTTTGTTTACATTAAAGTGTGTGAAAGTTCTGACTCCAAAACTAGAAGGTTGGAAAGCAAGGCAACAAACAACTACTAATTATGTTAAGTCAGAGCATTATACAGCAGTGGGTAGTTAGTTAGTGAAGTGAGAAATAGCCCAGAAACATGAAATCTCTGTGTACTAAACCAGTGACTTAGTGTCTGAATGTGACTAGAGGCACTCTGCTTGTTTGTGTGACAGACACATCAGTTCTGGATTTTGGGGGAAGTGACTGACCCCTTCCTTTCCTTGTAATTCAATCAAAACAGATTTCTCACTCTTTTCCTGTTTATTTGCTTGTTGTTTGTTTGTTTTAATTAGAAAATTAATATACTTTTCCCACTGAAAATACTAACTTTTTGCAGTAGTCCTAACACCACACAGACCAAAATATTTCAGGTGAAAAATTTTATAATTGCATGTGAGCAAATAACTACTGTAACACCAGCTTCCAACGGAAATGTTGAATTCTCATGACAATTCAAAGTAATTATAGGAGCATGAGACACAATCTTGTAACATGAACTACACCAATGCATAGTTTATATCATATAATAGGGGATATATTTGTACAGCATAAGAACATCATCAGAATCAAGTGTTTAATCAAAAGTGTAACTGGTAAGGTTCCAAATTGCATTCAAAATTATGATCATTTATGTCATATCAGTCACATTCAGTTTGTAATATTCTTATTCATTGCAGTGTATGTTGCACAATTCTAAGTGTTTTTCATTCCAATGTATTGTATAATGAGTTTTCATTTTTTAATACTTCCTTACTTCTGGATGAGGTACTACTAAATAAATTCTGTATATATGCTTCTAACTTTAAAGAAAATTTTCTGTGCATTTGAAATGTATTTGCTATAAACACTCTAGAAAAGGGATTTTGCTGGCAGAAACACAATTTCTGCGTACAGAGTCTGTGGACAGATTTGTGTTATCAGTACACACAAACTAGGTCTGTTGGGGAAGCAAGCAATACTCATGTGCACTCCACTCTTACACAGCAGTCCACATCATCAGCCCAAAATGGACTTGAAGCGCAAATGGACACGTCCCATATAAGAATGAGAAGAATATTTTTTTTTAGCCCAACTGCCATCTTTATACTGAAGTTTTGCTCCCTTTTTCAAGCTGTGGCTCATATGCCTGGGTCTTCACAGTTGTTCAAATTCCAGAAGATTAAATCTTCCTTGCTATCCAAGAGTGACTTCTATTTTCTTTAGTTTTTAAAATATATTTTGACATAAGAATATTTTTCTTCAAAATATTTCATAGAAGTACAGATTTGTTCATGAAAGTGAGTGACTTCTGACTCTCAGTTCCAGGACAAGAGCTGCAATGCACTATCATGGCATGAGACCTCAATTTTATTTCCTTCCTTATGTGAACTCTCCCCTGCAGCTCTCCCTCACAATCCCCAGTTCTACAAATTGTACAAGATGGGTAGATCCCAAAAGAGTCTACATCTGTCACTTTCACCTAGCAGATGAATGTGCATCCACTGTTGTATCCCAGTTCTTTATATTTTAAATATTTCTAAATTTATTTTTGCAACTATTTTCTTTTTCTCCTTAACCAGACCAAATGAAGGAAAAACCCCAATATTGAATTTTTTTGATCTTAGGAAAATAATTTTAAAATTAAATAGAAGAATTGAATAAGAACTTGTCCTTTTCCTCCTTCCTTGCAGTCCTTTTTATCTTCATGCCACGATTTTCCTTAATTCAGAACTTTATATCACAAGCTTAGTTGACATCCTGGTAGCAGTAAGAGTTGTCAAGAGGTACAACCAATAACAAAGAGAACTCTGCTATTACCTTTGTGACACAGAGGCTGCTTTATTTTATTTTAATTGGGAGGGTTGCTTTCTTTTAATTTATGAAAGGAAACAAGAGAAAGAATAAATGATACTAATAAAAGTGCCGCATTGCTACTATGTACTTAGCAATATCATAAGGAAAAGCTCCTTTGGCAATGAGCTTTCCAGGGTTACTTCACACCAGCAAAAGCAGGAAGATAACCTTAGATAGAAAATGAATTTATCTTTATTAAATGCAGTCATTCCTCATTTCCTATGTAAAAGATTAATGCTATATATTAGCTGTAGTACTTGCAGTGGGATGATTGCTTGCAGTAAGAATTAGTACCAGGAATTTTGTAAGCTCATGCTCCTTTCTTCTTGGTTTTTATTCCATGGCACATGGAATGGGTGGTTGCTTTACCATGTGAAGAGCAGAACCAAATTCTCACAGCAATAACCTTGGTGATACCCTCTGAGCAGGCAGCACCAGCACAGTGATGTTAAAATGAACACAGGCAGAACACCCATGAGGTGCAAGACCAAAGCAACAGAAGTAGAAGTGAGCTTAATTCCACAACAATAAACCTCAGGATGTTGGTACACTCTAGGACTTTCTACACTTGGTATAACACTGGCAGAGGGCATGAGGAAGCTGTTAGAGGAATAATGACAGATCTGTGTTAGTAACAGGACTAGGCCAAAACAGCTTTGTGGGAGCAATCAATGTACATTGTGCAAATGTGTAAAGGCAGATGAGACTTTGCAGGTCTATAAAACACAACAAAGTAGCCCACTCTAGTGGGTGCAGAGATTAGAACCCAAGATGTCTCACTGATGAGAGCCTTTGTTTTGATTGAAAGAAAGAGAAATATGAAAGTAATTTATATTTGAAGGACCTGAATACATAGCATCATAGATACTCAGCTACCAAAATTATTTCAGTGAGCAGATCAGAGAAGGGAAACATTAAAGAAATGTGAGCTAAGGGGAATAGCTGAATTAAAGAAACCCACAATCTAAAAACCCTTGTAATAGCCTAATGTAAGAAGAGACACTGTTTGAAGCTGGTTTTATCTCTTATTCACTTAGATATTTTACATTCAGTTCAGTTATTTTATTTTCTTTCATTATTCTAAGGGGAGCAATAAAAGCATATTCCTGGCAACTGAGTTTTTTGCAGGATAAACAGACAAGCAAAGCCATTTCCTTATGCAATCCTAACCATCCTTTGTATGGTGTTTTTCAGATACTGTTCAGGAGAACCTGTATATCTACAAGAGAGAAAAAGTCTCCACTGAGGAGCAAATAAAAGACACTCTTAGTGTTACCAGTACTTGTCTTGAGATTTCTCAGGCCTGCATATGCCACCAAAGCTTCTATAATCATCAGACTATTTTAATTAGTGTACTGGTTACTTAAGTTTACATATCAGTGAAAGAGATGAGAGTTGTGATATACAGCAAAGTAGAACTCCTTCTATATGGCATCAGAGTAGGTCTAGCAAACTCAGACCATCTATAAAGTCTTTGTAACAAATGTAAAAGAAATCACCCTAAACTAATGCATCATTCTTGAACTTAGCTCAAGGTGTGTGTTAAGAACATACCTAACAGTTTTCACTTAAAGCCTCTGCAAATTCAAAAATAATGAGTAATTTTCAACAATTACCATGGTCTGATTGCATACAAAGAATACAATGACATAAGAGATGACTATATTAATCTGTAACATAGAAGGCAATGGATAAAAACAGAGGATTGCTGACCAAACTGTGCTTTGAGAACAATTTTTGATATCAGAGACAATAATGATAGACAGGTTAACAACATATGACTAAAAGATAGCTAATGTCTTAGAAGCACCAATATTTTATTAAACTATAGATTAGATAACACCTTATTCTCAACTGGTTTGTTTGTCCCAGTATCACCACCTGCAAGCCATGGCAGAGGAAGCATGGAGACCTTGTGAAGAGCTTGGTTACCCAAATATTCTATTGCTCTCCTCCAAGCAGTACTTGTCCTTGTTGTCTATATTTCTTTTTTTTATGATTGATACAAATACCACATAGCAACATGGGTATGATAGTGCATTTAAAAGAGTTTGAAGTCCTTTGCACAGCTTCTTTTTGTTGTTGTTGTTGTTGTTGTTGTTGTTGTTGTTGTTGTTGTGGAATATCTTTGAGTTTAGGACAGAGGATTACTTGGCAACATATTCCAAATTCTGTTCAGACTCAAGGCAATGTCTTACCTGTAGAATGCTGAGAAGATAAGGAAGATAAAAGAGAGTAAAAGTAGAAGGAGAAATAAAATAAGATCTCTTATTGAATATGTTGAATAGGAACCCCCCAGGCAGCACAAATCACTGCCTAAATCCTAACGCCAACTGTTATTATCTTTCATAGGCACAACAGAAATTCACCTCATCCACAGATATGAAGACAGACTAAATGCTAATTTTCTAAACAAGAGTGAGGGGGAAAGCTGCCCAAACCCCTCATTTTCTTCCTCATCCTACAGACTACAGAGCTACAAATGTCCCTGTGTCATCCTGTCAATACTGATGTCAGTGTGTACACAAACACATCTGTCTTCTTTATTTATTCAGTCATCAAAATTCCAAATCTGCAAGCTAGTTATAATTATGCCTTCCAAAGAGGCAGGCACCTGCCATTTACTCTACCTTTTTCAATTACATCTAATTGAAGACTTGAGCTCAAATAGAGGAAGGGAGACAAGAGTTCTTCAAATTGTCTAAACACTCCCTGTTGAATAGAAAAAAGAGAGGCTCCTGCCACAGCTCAAAAGAAGTCCTCCAACATGACTGGCATAATAAAGAACTAGAATATGAGATGTATTTCCTTCCTCTAACCACCCTGCAACATGAAGATGTTTTTTACACAGGTGATGGCTCACAGCCAGAAGAAAAGGCCCCTCACTCCTACCCTCCTCCTCCATCCCCCCTCACTGTTGAAGTTAAGCCACTAGGGATTTTTTTTGAGTATAAGAACTTGGCAACTTCCAGCAATTTTCTCCTTTCAAGAGCACCCAGATGATGGAGGACAGAACATCACAAACAAACAAAAAATAATTTAAAAAAGAAACTGAGCTTGTGTGTGATGATACAGATGAGATGACTGATATTATATTATCCAGTCTTAGTACAGCTGTAAACTCCTATAACCTGATAGTCCCATGCTAGAGTAACCTTCTAGGAATTGAAGAAGCTGGGAAAAAAAAAAACAAACAAACAACCCAGCTGGCTCCACTTATATAAGGGATGTAATTAAGCCTAAAAGAGAGGATGATTTCAGCTTGTGTGATCTGCATTAAGAATAGGTGTCTGAGAGCATTGTTGAAAAGGTACTCTTGGAACTTATGCGTGTGCACACATGTGTCTTGGGATTCTCCGTTTCCTCGGATAGTGATGCAGATCTTTCCACCGAGAGAGTAGGAGGGTAACATTTGGAGAGAAGATGGGAAGAATAAAAGAAAGAAATCATTCTATCATGTGATGAAAAATGTTGACCACGTTGGTTTGTCCCTCAAATTCATAGACAAGAAGTTGCAGCTAACATATTGTTAGTAAATGAGACTGCTTATGCTAAAACCAAATGGCCAAGAGAAAAATCTCTCCCATTTGTTAAGGGGGAAGTGCTGGCAAGTTGTGTAACAGGAAAAGCAGAGTAGTTAAAAATGTAACAACCCATCATCAAATAAGTGATACCTCCACAAAGATGACCCAGTATAATCCTTTAGTTCATTTATAAGCAAAACTAAAAAGCTATTTGTAATCTGAACAGAGGATATTACTGGATCAGAACTTCCTAGCCCTGTTACTACCTTCCTAAGTACAGAGTGAACCTCTAGTGATCATACATTTGATTTTAAGATAATGGATGGTGAGAGACATTTAGCCATTGACAACCCTGTACATAAAATCTAAGCTAGATAAATGAAATATAAACACTATAATGGAGTTGTCCTGGCTGTTAGAAAGCCGAATGGAGCTAAAAATGCTGTTGAGTAAAAGCAAGGAAGAACTCATATATTTTTCATTATTTGTATCATCTACTGGAAAATGCAAACAATTCTGTCAAGGACAGAGAGTGGAAGATTCCCTTTTTCTGTTTTTCCACCCATTTTTTTGCTTTCTACAGAGAAATATAGACTGATGTAGCCATCATGAAACAGTCTCACAAAGTCAAGGTGATTCTTTCAGGCTTTCCTGGACATTCCAGAATACCATTCTCCAATGGGTTTATGGAGAGTGTAACGTCACAGGCAGGAACCTCAGGGATGAACACACTGCACTAGCACCACCAGCAACCAGATAAGCTGTGTGCACCTGCTCTTTTTATCTCCTGCTTTGTGGGTCAAGAAACAGAAAAGAACATTTGCTTTAATTTGCTTTCCTAGCTAGATGCTTCAGTAGAAGAAATATCTGCCAGGCCACAAAAGCACAATAAGAAAAGAAGACATATTCTGTGGGTTGTAAGTGTACACTTTCGATTTTACTGTTTAGCCTCTTTTTGTAATATATAAAGAGGATGAGAAGAACTTGATTTGTCAGTATCACTTGAATAGTTCGCCTTATGTTCATATCTAGTATTTCTTTTCATAGCACTGCATATTTCTTCAAGTTTTTGTTTATTTCTCCAAATATCTCTATCTTTCAATAGTATTTCCAACCAGTTCCTGAGCAGATGACATTGCCTCTCAGACAAGGGGATGGATATTCAACTTATTATTTTCGTATGTGGATACATATTGGCAGTGATGGGGGTTGTCAGATTTGATGATACAAAACATGCAAAGAATCGTTCTCAGTTATTTAGGATTACTTAAATGCTTGAAAGTAGGTGAAAGACCTGGTCATGGTTTTCATAAATAAAACAGAAGCACAAAATTCATTTGAGAGATCATTCTACTGGCCAAAAAATGCAAAATTGGTGACCTAAAAGGAGTGACTTGAAAGATTCACTTGGTTTATTGGCTCTCCTGCCTATTCATTCATTCATGCCCCTGGGAAACTGAAGCATGATTTCCCTAAATACATGTCATGGTTTGTGTGCAGGTGTAAGGGGCTACATGCATGCAGTAAGCCTGCACTCTTTCCTTTACCTTGGCAGCATCACCCTCCATTTCTATTACATTTTATCACCCTGACATGAAGAATAAAGGCATTTACTTCACACTCTTCAACTGACATGAGCAAAAAGCCTTATTTGACAGCACAGGCGCCACCCATGCTTGCAATGATGACCAAATCCAGAGAGAAACTGAGAAACTGTACTCAGGTTCTTCTCTCTCCACCAAAGGTCAGAGCACTAATCCAGTTTAAGATTTGGGGGGCAGGGGCACAAGGAAGCAAAACTAAACCAATCCAAAATGTGCTTAGGTAGATAGCAAGTGATGCAGGTGAGTAAGCCAAGACGATGTGGCACACCACTATTGCACTGGCTGAGGAATACAAGATTGTTCTGATGGGATCAGGACTCTGCAGGTGTATTTCTCTCATTACACTGAAAACAGACTTCAGACATGTTATGAACAAATGTTATACAGAGCTAATTCTTACCTTTGCAATGAGAAATATTACAAGTAAATTTTCTATTAGGTTCATGTCCATTATTAGACCATCTTTCATCCATGCACTGCAAATATAGTGCCCAACAACACACTGAACAATAAGGAAAGCCAGAACTCTTTACAGCTCTTGTATTAATATATTTAACACAATGCTACTTACTGCACCTCACCATAAACTGGCATTCGCTGCTTCACTATTCCTTTTCTTTCATAGTCACTGTTACTTGTTCAATATTAAAGCAGTTTCTTGTTCACATGCTTCAAATAATTAGGCTAATGAACAACATTTGTGGTTTGCCTCCCTTATGACTTGGCTTTTTCATTGCTTATTTTAAAGAGGGGAACCCTGTTCACTCTTTTTATACACATATGAGCTATAGTTCAATTCTTTTTATTCAACATAGCACAATTAACAGAGCTTTTGTAGAAGCCTCAACAGCCTCACAGACCCACAGTCTGTGGGTGAGACTGCATTTAATAAAAAGCAAACAGAATAAATAAAAGGTAGGCAGGGTAAACTGAACTTTAGCCTCCAAAGCATGTTTTTACTCCAAGAATGGGACAATCCTCTTTCATGCATGTGAAAAGGGGAAAGAAAAGCAAGGAATGTTCCTTGGTGCAGAATGAGGCTGCTCCAGAGTGATTCTGGTCCCACAGCAGAGACTCCTGCTGAGGGCTGCCCTCAGAGGGAGCAGGGAGCCAGGGACACTTGCATCTCCTGCATGAGAGAGCCTGGGTTTACAGCAGCCCGAAGATGTCACTTCCCATCAAAAACAGCACTGAGCTATTGAAACATTTAAAAGAAAGATGTGGCAGGACAAACACAGCACAAGCTCCATGTGAGGCAGAGAATTGCTGTGATGATGCCAAGCTGCATTGCCACCAAGCTCTGACAAACAAGCAAACACCTGTCATATGGAGGTAGTTTAAGAAGTTACTTCATGTTGTTACAACCAAATGTACAGTGCTGCTTAGGAATATTAATGTGTAGACTCTGTGCAGCATTGTACTATGTTGACATAACCTTAGTTTTTCCCTAGCTAGATGTGTTTCCTCTTCCCTCTTAGGCTGTTTCATGTTGCTTCAGATTTAATTTGTTTCCCGAACATTTGTTTAAGGAGCTGAATGGAATGGGGTGGCACAAACCTTCCCAAGGCAGTGTTGACGTTCCAAGTGTGGTGAAATGGTGCAATGTGCAAGAGAACACACTGCAGATACTCAGTACAGCAAAAGGCAGGCTTGTTTTTTCTAGAAATGTTTCATTTGTTCTAGCAGGTGTGTCTGATACCTTTTGCATAATGATAAACCCACACACATTCTTCATGCAAATAGTGACCCAAGAGTTGCTCTGAGTTGCTTCAAGTAATAAGTGCGTGTAACAACCTGCACTTACAAACACACTGTATGCTTACAGAGCATTCATACAGTGCAAGGTAAACAGAACCCATTGTGCCAGGGCAGGGACACATGGGGCTGCTGGAACAGGGGTGCCATGCCATGGCCAACATGGTCAGAATCAGCCGAATCGTCAGAAAATCTCTTCAGAGATGTTGGGAGAGTCATACATCTTATATTTCTTCTCCTTTCTGCAGCCAGATAATATTTTTCTCTCATGTGTGTTATTTGAAATGCCTCCTATATCAACTGTTCCTGTTCCACAAAGGTTTGGGGGCCAAGGTGTGGGAGCAAATGTGGAAGCTCACCAATCTGGACTTCACGTGATGTGACCACTGCACAGTTGGGTACCTCCGTATGCTCCATTGACCTGCCTTGGAAATAGCCTTGGTCAGTAGAGAGTTTCTCTCACCCTATCTCACATCTCCTAGCTTCATCTTGCCTTAAATATCCCAGGTGTTGTGCCTCAAAGGTCAGCAGAGCATTTCTTATACCAGCTCTCACCATTAATTAGGTCAAATTACTACTAAGAGATTCTGTTTTTCTTATTAGTGATTTCACTTCACAATTGAACCCAGTCCTGATAGGCTGATGGAGGAAAAATGAATGTTTGTCTAAATGGTTATTCTGGCAAATATGGCTGTGAGCTAGCTTGTTGACAATTCTTTAATCCACTGTATTTGAAGGAAAGTGCAAGGGAAAGAAACAAAAAAAGAGGCATTTCAGTTTGTGGCAATGTCCTAATGCACCTAAGTCTGCTTTTTTCAACACAGAAATACCACTCTAGAGGTAACTCTGATACACTAAAGTACTAAAGTATCTGAACTTTCTACCTCAAGCCAGGAGGTCAAATCAGCACCCATGTTTGATGCAGAAGCTTCACAACATTTAGGCACCTGTCTGGGCTTATAGATTGTGAATTACAACAGATGAGAGGCAGACATTTGCATACATCTCTGTTTTACCTGCTCTTTGGTGTCTACAAACTGTTTGACAGCAAATAGTTTAGCTTCACCCATTTGATCTTGTACTGAAATGAACTGAAGTGCTGACCTCACTCCCCTCTGAGTGTGAACTGGAGCTCTAACCCCACAAGCACCAAGATCGTGATATGTTTTCATGGCCCACCTCAGTGTTTTTAATGCTTTCAGGACAGTCAAACATATAGCTTTAAACAATGTAAGCCATCTACAGTGCAGTTCGAGTTTCCACGTTTGACTTTGCACGGGAACATGAAGGGTGTGCCTGGTCAGCAGAAATGTGTTTGCAGAGGCTGGTGCCCCTGCATGGAGACACGGCATCTGCATGAGCACCCAGCCTGGCAGCAACAGCCCCCATCCTCTCTGCTCTGCTCCTGTGCTGCCAGGAGCCAGGGAGGATATGGGAAATGGGCTGCAGCTGCAGGACTTTAGGAGGCTGTAAATGGAAGTTTCCCCACCAGGACTGAGGTACGGTCCCTTGGGAGATTTACTTTGTTTTCAGCAAAGTCAGGATTTTATCTGATAGTGTACTTACCACTCTAAAACCTGCTAAACTGCACAGATGTTTGATAACCAGATAACTGATGGTGTTTCATGCAGAGAGTTCCTGTGAAACATTGAACTCCCACTGCAAGCCAGTAAATATTTTATGCCCATTTGGGTACAGCTACAACACGCCATAGCAAGCAGGATGAATAAACCATTCATGTGGGTTGCCTGGGACAGACTCTGACCTCTGCATCTTCTAATCCTTCAAATGTGTGATGAGTTTTGTCTTTCCCTGTGAGCAGTTTCATTCATTTCATAGTATTTAGTTTTAGTAAAAGCACTACAATTTGGAGTATGACTAAGGAAAGTCGCTAATAATTGTCATCATGCTTATCTCTTTGGCATTTTAGCTTGAGTTCCTATTAATAAAGAACTATTTGAGATTTTAACAGAAATGTAAATGTTGAAGTTTCACAGGTCATTGAGTTTTATAATATTGAGTCATTGGGCTATTATACATTGATCAAGCAAATAGCAAATGGTGTGACTTGCCAAAGAACATTACTCAAATATTGACCAGGAATTGATGACAGTCGGCTACTCTCCAAGGACTACAAAAGTTAACAGGAAATTTCTCCCTGAGGCAACTGCAAGCTTTTGCCTAAAGACAGGCAGATTTTTTTGGTTCCTTCTGTTACCATCTTTTTTAGTCTCCTTGGCTATATCCAAACACTCTTATCATAAATAGAAATGTGCTTGGAGTAGATGCTTTCATTTATGTCAAATTTTTTGTTTATCTTTCTGTCGTCTCTTATTTCCAACAGTCTATTGATTACTTTAATTAATCATATCTATTCTCATATATCAATATTATTTTATTATGATAATATAAATTTTAATTTAATTATATAAATACATGCTTCCACCTATAAAGAGTGGATGCAAGGACAGGTACCCTGGGAGGAATACAGAGATATTGCCCAAGATCATGTAAGCAAAGCTAAAGCTCTGATAAAATTAAATTTGGCCATGGATATTAAGGTCAACAAGAAAAGCTTCTACAGGTACATAAAAGGAAGATTTGGGAAAAATATAGTCCCTCTCCAGAGGGAAACAGAAGACCTGGTTACCCAGGATATGGAGATGGCTTCAGTCTTGACCAGCAGGTGATCCAGCCGTACTGGCCAAACTGAAGAACCCAGAGGCAGGGACTGGGAGAGTGAAAAACTGTCCACCTTAGAAAATCAGATCTGAGGGCATCTAATAAACCTTAAGGTGCACAAGTCCATGGGACTTGTGACAGGATACATCTGCAGTTCTTGAAGGAACTGGCCAAGGAAGTGGCTAAGCCACTACCCATCATATTTGAAATGTCGTGGCAATCCAGTGAAGTTTCCAACGACTGAAAAAGGGGAAATATTGTCATCATTTTTCAAAAGAGAAAAATGAAAGACCCAGGGAACCACAGGCTGGACAGTCTCATCTCTGGTCTTGGCAAGATTATGGTGCAGATCTGCCTGGAAACCATGCTAAGGCACAAGGAAAATAAGGAGATGGTTGGTGACAGCCAGCTTGCTAAGAGCATACCAAGCCTGACAAGTTTGGTGGCCTTCTAAGACAGGGTTACAGTGCTGGTGGATAGAGGAACAGACATCATCTCCCTGGACTTGTGCAAAGCATTTTACAGTGTCCCACATGATGGCCTTGTCCCTAAACTGGAGAGACATGGATTTGCGAGATGCACCACTCAGTGGATAAGGAACTGGCTCAAGAAGTTGTTTTCAAGGGCTCCTGGGTCCAGGCAGAGACCTGTGACAAATGGAGTTCCTTGGGGTTGGTACTGGGACCGGTGCTGTTCAGCCTCTTTGTCAGTGACACGGACAGTGGGATCAAGGGCACCCTTGGCAAGTTTGCCAATGACAGCAAGCTGTGTTTTTCAGTACCTAAAGTAGACCTATAGGAGAGATGGGGAGGGACTTTTTTCAAGGGCTTGTAGTGATGGGACAAGAGGTAATGTGTTTAAACGAAGAGGGTGAGTTGAGATTAGATAGTAGGGTGGTGAGACACCAGAAGGGTTTGCCAACAGAAACAGTGAATGCCCTTCCCTGGAAGTGTTCAAGGCCAGGCTGGATGGGACTTTGAGCAGCCTGTTTTAGTGGAAGGTGTTCCTGTCTGTTGCAGGGCGGCTGAAACTAGATGATTTTTAGGGTCCCACCCAACCCAACCCCTTCTATTATATTAAAAAAACAGGAATGCCAATATATGCAGCGCATTGCTCCATTGTAAAATGCAATTTGTATACAGTACAATGCATCTTATCTTGAACAAAGAACACTAAAGTACAAGCTTCTAGCATGGTCTTACTTGATTTTACTTCTTCAGAGTCATAAGTCTGATCCTGAAGACAATGTTTCAGCTTAGAAAGGAGAAACTGCTGTTAAAAAGACCTTGTCTTAAACCCTAGTTTTTCCTAGGACACAGGACACCCTGCAGAAATTTCAAAACCTGGTGTTTAAGTAAGACCCTGATGCAGTTTGGGATAGGAGCAGACTCTGTTTTTCAAAATATACAGCTAGAGAAGCTTACTCCTGGTTTGTCTACCTGGCTCAGAACCGGTGACCTCACCCATATCCACAAAGGAATGGGCTTCGTTCTCCTCCTCACCATAAAAGAATTTGAATTAATTCTTTGAACGGCCCATAAGGCAGTTTGGGAACTATATTCTTTCCTATGAAAGCTATTCCACACTACTTGGAACAACGAGATATTATCTCAGCCAGAGAAAGTGCTCTTGAACATTCAGCTGGATAAGAAACCGGTGTGTCAGTCCCTGCTCTACTGTCTATTTCACACTTTTGTGCTGTATGTTTAATAAAACAGGAACTGACATCAAAATATCTTCTCTCCCATGTGTGTTGTTAACATGAGATCACAGAATCACATTCAATCTCCTTCTTTATTTTAATTTCCTTCATTTTTAATCTAATGGATTTTGAACTAGCCCATAAAAATCAGCCCAATTTCAACAGAACAGCTGTGAGGATGAGGAGACACCTGTAAGAGGTCACCCAGAGAAGAGCTGTAGATGCCTCATTCCTGGAAGTGTTCCAGAGCAGGTCAGATAGGGCTTTGAGTAACTTCCAATATCACTGAATGAGACACAGCATTGAAATTCCCTGTGGCAGAGGAGGAACCTGAGCCCAAGCAGTCACTTCTGTACCATGGGTCCCTGCATTGAACACATGCCTGTTAAACAACCTTTCCACACAGACTGTGTCCAATTAGGCATTTGGTTAACAAGCCACTGGATCAGGTCCTGCCCACCATGTGCTGAAGAGAGCAGCTTATTCTTGAACACACCGGTGGTTTAAGCACAAGAACCAATTTGCTGGTTAGTCTGACTGTGCTGGAGGCCCTTGGCCAAAGCCAGCTCTTCAGCACAGACCAGCAATCAAAGTGAGCCTCTGGACTTCCAATTACACTAAAAGAGGGAGTCTGCCCTGCTGCTCTTCCCAGCTGCTGCCACACCATCTGGTAAACAAAAGGAGCAGCTCCAGAGCCAGGTACACCAACATACCTCGAGAAGTGTTCATTCACCACCAAGCACACAGAGTCACAGAGCAACTGCAAATAAATACCTGTCAACACCTGAGCTGCGCATATTGCATTGCTATCCTTTGTGTAAAATGCCAGAGGTTTTCCTTCATATTTTAAGAGATTTGCACTCACATAATTCTTTTCCAGCCTTCCTTAGAGTTCTAAGCCTCTGTCTAGAAGGGGTTACATTCTGCTCCTGGTTTGGAAGCAAAAGTGTCTCTGGAATAGCTTTTGCAGCTTTCTGCCAGCAGAGGATACCCAGGACCAAAGCTTCCCACAGTCTTGAATGCAGATCCTGCTTAGAGGCTACACGTATTCACTTCCACTGTCTTTGAACAAGGAGCACACAAGATCTGATACCTCACTTCATTCATGTCTATAATTTGGAAAAATACAACAAATAAAGCTACTTTTAAACTGTACCATTTTCATTTAGGCTTGTAGTGCTTTCCAGCAGCAGGAATTTTGCACTGCCAGTCATTGAGGTTTTAAGAACTACTGCACCTTGCCAAGAACATTTCTCATGACACAGGCTCATGATGGATAGATCAATAGATTCTTGAATCCTCATATCCTTTTCAAATTACTACCCGAGATATCTACCTGAGTAGGCCATCTTATCTGATAACTTAAACAAGCAACCTGTCTACACTTTAATTGTTATTGAGGATTAATGTTGTTTATAAAATGAAATCAATACAATCTCTATTGCTTATTAACTGAAACATTCTAGGCTCTGCTTTGTTTGCTTTGCTTTTCAATTAGTTTCTATTATTTTCCCTATTGGCTTTTAACAAATAGCTGTAGAAATAAACTTAATGGTTGTGAAACTGTTATCAGAGTCAACAAAGTCCCTTAATGGAAAGTCTTGTATATTTAAATGTAAAAAAGAATCTACTGTTTAATCATTTGACATTATGAGATAAGTTTATTACTATACATCTGTTCTGTTCTGGGCCTTGGCTTTTTTTTAAGCTAAGCAATTAAGAGCTCTTAAGGGTTCTCTAAAGTTCAGATGTCAGAACTGTTAAGTTGGTCTCTATATTTAAGACGAAAAAATTCCACAATCTAATAGCTTTTGTTAAAAAATTGTAAAACTGAGAATGGGCCCAAACCCAAGGGATTCTGAGGAGCATAATAAATACCATCCATTTACACTGCAAAAATGTTCTCAACACTGTGCAACAGTTAAGTACCTGAAACATCTTACAGACACTGCTCATATTTCCTCTGTGATCCCAACATGCAAGAGGACTGCTGCAGCTACCAGGGTTTGTTCCTCCCCCTCAGAATGGAAGAAGAGCAAGAAATGCTGAAGGATGGTTTCTCATCTCTAGATGTACTCCTGGTTCTGAGTTGGATCCGGAAGATAAGCAGGTGAATGTGAAGGAGGGTTGGACAGGTAGTTTTGAGAGTCCTGAGGGGCAATGATGTAGGTGACAATTCTCAATATATAGAGTGGCAGTAGCATAACCCATTCCAGTTAGCATCAAGATGGAAAAAAACCTGTTTTCTCAGTCATCACTTTTTGTTCTCTGAATGAAGAAAACTTTTCTTCCACATTACTCACCATGTAGGTGACAGAAGTGTTTGCTGATGGGCTTTTCAAGCTGGAGCTCTCAGTCTATGGGGGTAGAGTTCCACCACACTGGCTGAGTTGTACCTTTACGGATCTTTCCAGCACTGCAGTCTTACATAGCACTACTCATAGCCAGAGACACCTGCAACCCACACGCTCTTGGCACACTGTTTGTGGGCTCTCAGCAGTTTAGCTGGACGTGATCATGAAGCAAGCAAAGTTACAGGAGAGCGTTACATAACAAAGTGACGAGTTCACACAGGCCAGCAGCAGCTTTCCCTGCTGCTGCTCAAACCACAGGCACCAACAAGAGGTACAAATCCTGCACTTCTCTACAAAACAATTCTGGTTTGGAAGTGTCACCTATACGTTGTGTTCAATGACATAAGCAGAGAGCTGGTAAAAACGCAAGACAGGGACGAGCTGAGTCCAGGAAACATGGAAATTTTGGGATGCAAGGCTATAATCCCCAGCACAGACTACCACTTTGTTCCTAGGAGCGTACTCAGAACTACACACCAGGAAAGAGTTCTAAAATCTACTATAAGCAGTGTGTAAGCCATCCAGTGCAACCTATCTCAGCAAATGTTCTATGCACAGCACAGTGCATTCCAGGGTAGGGTGAGGCAAATGGTTATGAAGCTTACTCAGGTGTCATTTATTTCATGAAAGTTTGCTGGTTATTATAATCAAATGTCAATTGTCTGTAATTGTGGCATGCAATGGAAAATCCCTACTTAGGACATGTTCTGCCACTTGCTGGAGAAGTACACTAACCCGAAAAAATGAAGCAATACTGAAAAAATAGTTTTGACATGTAAGCAGGTCTAGGAGTATAATTAACACGTATTTATTTTGATTTTCTTTTTTTTGTATGGTTTTGCTGTAAGGAAATCATCCTGTATTTTAAAAGAAAGTTTGCATGCAGATTTAAAGAATTCTTCCTACTTAGTTCATTTATAATCTAATTACTAATTAATAAAACTTTCTGCTTTAATAGCCTCTGTTTTGACTTATCTTCACAAACACAGATGAATCTTGCAATGGTCTTGCAATACACTAATGCATCAGTGGCTTGTAAGTAAGGATCAGAGCATAGAACATGAGCTCACCCCAGATTCTGTTATAAGATATTCTCTGATAGGGAGCTGGCATGCAGAGCTTTAAAATTAACTAATAACTACTTTTAAGGGGATTGAGAAGAGAGGATTAAATTTGGTATCAGAACTGTGACTGATCACTGACACTGGCTACATGGGGTAGGGAAGATGACTCAGTATTTTAATTCTTTTTTCTTTCCTTTTAAATGAAGCAAAGTAATGGATTTTACATGTATTTACAAACCATATTATTCTGATGAGTTACAAAAGTGTGGAAGTGGCTTGGCAATGCTAAAATTGATGAAGCAAGGTCCTAAAGAAAACTTAAAAAATTTCCAGTAGCAAACTTTTTTTTTAACATTAGAGGCTGTAGAAAGTAAAAGCACAACGACAGTCTGCATTTTGAAACTGAGGATGAAGAAATTCATATCAGAATCTAACCTCTGGGTCAGCTTGCACATAGATGCAGTAGACTTGCCATCACTTGCAGATTAAAGTTGAGGCTGATTTACTTTCTGAAAAGATGGTACAGTTCAAACAGTCACACTGGGCTTGGTGCAGAAATCACATCATGTGGTTTTATGGGTTGTTCTATGCATATGGAAAAAAATTATCTTTATCTACCCTTAAAATCTTGGAATCTTGTGGAAAGAAAAAAATTAATAGTATCTCAGCAGTCAAGTAATCAGGGTAGATTATGAGAAGACGCACTTGAAAAATTAAGAGGGGAGAGGAAAGGGAGGAATTTCCGCAAGAATTACATTAGCATGCCAAGTTGGTCTAATATTCCTCATTAGTGTTTTTATTCTCTGTGCACTGTATTTTTTTTATAGCTGGCCTACTGTAGATGAAAATACACACAAAGAAAATGTGCAAAACTTCCTTGAGCCTGTGCCTGAAGAATCCTTTCAATTCCAAAATTATCTGTTCTGATTTTAACTGGCACTCATATGACAAACACCCAGATTTTATGCAGTTTTTTTAGAAAAGCTGAATTAGGATGATTTGTAGCAGTCATTCCAGTGATCCCATCAGAACTTTTAAACACAGGCACTGTCACTTCCTGTAATGAGAAGGGACATGAATATAAGATCCAGTGCGACTTCTAAATTTTTTCCAACCACTGATTGTATATATCACACATATATGCAATGAAGAAGAGAAATTATGGAACAAACCTAATTAAAGGTTTACTGGGAATCAAGGTCCATAACTTTTTTAAAAAGTGTATATGTGTATGCACCTCTATAAAAATATAATTATGCATGCTGGTCATTTTGAGAAACCACTTAATTTGCAAAATTATTTAATTCTGGGTATTCAGATCATTAGCAAAAGAGGACATATTATTATAGGTGTTTATTGGCATAATAATACATAATAATTTCTTATACTTGCTTGTAGAACTGTACAACAATAGTACAAACATTATTGCAGGGATTAATTATTCTCAGGATTAATGTTTTCACAGCTTGAACCAACACGATTTTAGTTATTGTATTACAGCTCTCCTATTTACCATCTGCATTTATTCATTTCTTTGGACTCCTGTGACTACATTTTAAACAACCCTGACCTTTGTTAAACCCTGACCTTGGTTAAGGCTGATTTAGGGGCACAACTTTATTATTATTAATATGCACGCCTGTAGGAAAATTGGAGAAATGCTCTGCAAATCCAGCATTTTATTTAGTAGACAGAAGAACAAAGTATTATGGTTTTGGCACAAATATGCAACTCTTCACTCATAGGATGGAGAATAATTGGTTAGCAGCTCTTCAAAAAAAGGATTGCAGAGTTATAAACTTCAAGCTGAACTTGAAATTACAGTGCTGGACCTGTGAGCAAGATTAAACATGGTCTGACATTTTAGAGAAGACATTTCAAGAAAGCATCTTTTAATGATATATTTCATACATAGAGCACAAGTGGTTGAAGTTCAGCACCTAACTGGAAAACCTGCAAATTATTTTCAGAGAGTATTAGTGGCAGTGGTTAAGAGTTACTGCAAATACACAGGAATAAAATATCATGAGAACTCAATAGAATATACCCCTAAGTAAAGTGAGAGACCCTAAGTGACCATAAATGCAAGGTACGCTACCAAACTTACAGGCAAAATATGTTTTGCTAGAAAATGGCCAGAGTTACATATTGGCTTGCACAGAACTATAAGAATCAGATCTCTGTTGGTGTCTGGGCAGACACCTCCCTCTCTAATCAGCTTTTGCAGTCTTGGCAAACAAAAAGAGCTCACTAAAATCACACAACCTGCATAGGTGAGGTGCAGAGCACAGCAGCTCCAGGGATTACACAGAGCAGAAAGTTTCATTCAGATGTCTAGAGCAGATGCAAATATGAATTTTATGGGCTTATTCTCTTGAATGGTGTGTGGCTCTATGCTTAAAATAAGTAATGTTTTCCAATTAACTTTTTTTGTAACGTGAGTAGTTATACTTGATGATTTTTTTTTATGTACAAAGAGCTCAACAAAAGTTAGCAAAAGATCAGTTGTCCCATGTTTAGACTGACAACCCAAGCACCATATTCTCCCTCTTGATCCAAGATTGCTCAAAATATTCTCAGTATTGTTTTATTTGGTTTGATTTCTGTCCCACTCTCCTAAAGAAAAGCAAGTGAAATGGGATGTCACAACACTCACAGATACCAAGTCCAGTTGCAGTAAGTCAGCATCCACCCCTCTGAAAATATCAGAAATGCCTGCTAATAGTTAACCAAAAAGTTACATAAAATACTAGTATGCATAATTAAAAACTCGATTGAATGCTTGGCAAAACAGTGGCCATTTATCACAAAAAGCTATAAATAGAAGGAATATAAAGAAAAAAAACAGCAAAACCTACCGAGAAGTTCTCTTTAAATGCCTGATTTTTATCCGAAGCTTTATTTATTTGAAACAGTAGGATGAAAAAGATACCTTACAAAGCTGATTAAACTTCACCATGGGTCACACACCTAGCTGAAGGGGTATTTTATTTACTCCCCAGATCAGTTCTTGTGAACATTACTTTGCAATAAGAACACTGGAAATTACCTAGGAGCCAAAGAACCCTGCAGCAAAAATGGAAAGGGTAATATCCTCTCAAGCAGACCCAAGGATCCTTTGGTGAGATGCCAGTTCTCAGGTGGAAAGTACCCATGTTTTTCTGGATTGGGCTGCATCTCCAAACCTTTCTCTCTTCCTACCCTCTGGCTCAGCAAACCGCTTTCTCCCAGTGCTCCCTCCACAACACTGCCTGTGCCAACACAACTTCAGAGCCTCCTGGGGGAGCGTTTTGGCTGTGCTCTTGGAGGCTCAGTGCTGAGCCATGGAGAAAGCAGTGCAGGAACGACTTTTTGGGGAGTGACTGCCATGCTCAGCCCAACCAGGGCACTTTGAGTTCTGCACTGAAGGGGAAAATTGTCTTCTGGGTGGGAAGAGTGAAGAATTGGCACCTTGCTCCCATCCCTCAAGCTCTGACCATTCAAGGGTGTTTCTGATGGACCAGATGGCAAGGGACCCATGCAGGTGTTTGATTTCACCTTTTAAAAAGCCCTATACAAACCAATGGGACTTTCCTCATAGCATGCTCTTGCATACCCTCCTGAACACTGTTGAGGATGATGCAGGACTGGATCCTAAGAGAGTGAATGCAATTTATGACCTAGCAGAGGAAATAAACAGTGTATTTCATGTATTGTTGGCAATAGAGAAGACTCACTGAACAGGACAGTAAGAGAACTGGAAGCTACAACAGTCTGAAAGAAAAATGTCAAGCACCAACAGTAGCAGCGAGCTTGAAGTGAGAGAGAACAAAAAACTACACATGCATTTGTGATATGCTGTGGCTCAGAAAAAAAATCCACTACATTTTCATGGTGTACATACTGCAATAGTACTGTCCAGAACAGACAGAAAATAGTACGGGCAAAAGCAACCTGATTATAGCATTTATCTAGGAATTGCTGCCTTGTAGACAAAGAAGAAGTTAAAAGAAGCCAGACTTCTTATGGGTTTGCCTGACACATAATTTAAAATTACTGAACCCAAAGTCCAATACTTGGATCTGCCTAGCTCCAAATACAATCAAAATCAATATGATGTGTGCATGTCCCTCTGATCTCACTGAGATATATCATACAGTTGAGGTCAAATGCACATTGCTGTGCTGTGCTAGGACAGGGCCTGTGACGCCAAAAAAGACACAGAAGTTTCCTGAAGAATACATATGAAACCTTTACTGTGACTTAAGGAATTGTTTCCACCTCCTGGATTTCTTTTCCAATGCCTCCAGCTAAATTAAAAGCAGAAATGAGACAATTTTTCAGGTGCTCTTTCAGCACATTACAATTAGAGATAATTTCATCATCTTAAACATCCTTTAGTCAAATAAATGCTGGTTTGAGCTGCAGCATCAACAACTGCAATGAACTGAAGTTATATAGAAATCTTCATGCATTTTTCTTCAAGCCAAAATTATGTGTATTCCCATGTCCAGGGCCAGGGCTGTGACCACAGGGTCCAGACTATCAGACCAGCACCTGCCATATCTGCTGGCTGGGTCACCATGATGCCCACAAGTTTTTCTTATTACTGTTCTTACACACCCTGCTGTACCAACTAAGTCCCATATAAGTCTCTTGAATGATGATAATTAATTAATTATGGTAACTCTTGCTTAACTTTTTCTTAGTTTTGTTGATAGTCTCTAATAATATTGGCATAGTAAGCTATTACAAGAACGTTATTTCCAATTTTCTGATACAGAATGCAACCTAGAGTTACCAAGATCAGAGCTAAAAACATTCCCCAACTTTTAAGTCCCTCCATATTGTATGCTTTTAGAATAAACTTGGACAGACAAACCTTTGTTGCCATTGTGTAGTGAATTATCATTGCACTGAGGAACACGTTGGTGCAATTGCTAGCTTGTCAAACTTGATCTCACAAAGGGTTTCTACAACAAACTCCTCCTGAATACTTTGGAACTTCGCATAAAGAACTCCTGCAGGATTTGAGCTCTTATTGATTTTCCCTCTTTTAAATACCTCTGCCATACTCTGTGTCTATGTTAGAAACAAAACAAAACCATATGAGAGGAGAACAGCAAGAAAAAAAGTGCAAGTTGGAATATGATGGCCCCCACAGACCTGTTGTATGCAAACACATGAAAGCAGATAGAAAATAGCCTAAAATACAGCTTGGGTTGATTAAAATGGGGCCATGACTTTTAATATTTCTCTCTGAACTGATTTTCTTTGAAATGTGGCAGATTTATGTCAAGTCCTGTAAGACATCTGACATAGTGGCATATAGGAGCTTGCTGTTTTAAACTTGAGAAATATGGATTAGCAGAATTATAAGGCAGATAAGGAGATATAGGGGATATAGGAGTATCCAGGGCTGAAAGGGACTATTGAGAGAAATCAATATCATAATGGAAATTGGAGAGGCTGTAAGAGCCTTGATAACTGGAATAAAATTAGTGAGAACAATATTTAGTGGTTCAAAGCAGAAGAATCTTCACTTGGCAGGTGCAAATATTTCTACTGTAAGGAGATTTAATTGAGTCTGCACCTACACTGGGATGCAGGGGATTTGCTTGGAGCGCCCATTATTGCTGTTTTCTTCTGGCCTATCCACTTAGATTTTTCCAAGGAGTAATGGCTGTAAACTGGAAGTGGGTAGGTTTACATTAGACTTTAGGAAGAAATGATTTACAGTGAGGGTGGTGAGGCACTGGACATGTCGCCCAGAGGAGTTGTGGATGCCCCATCCCTGGCAGTGTTCAAGGTCAGGTCAGATGGGGACTTTAGCAACCTGGTCCAGCGAAAAGTGTCCCTGCCCATGGCAGGGGGGTTGAAACTAGATAATTTTTAAGATCCTTTCCAACCCAAATGATTCTATGATCTCCACCCCAAGGAAACAAGCTGAAGGCACTGGAAATGTGAAAGGATGGATATAAAGGTAAAATGCTGGGAAGCACTCCTTTTGCCTCCCTGTATATTTACACATGCAGAATGACCGTGAGCTGCCAGCATGAATGACCATGTGCTCCACTGCTGCAACATGAACATGAACTTTCCAGTCAACCTGCTCCAAAACCATGTATTGCCTTCACAGTAACTTGGATTTGCAAGTCCATCTTGAAATAACATATGTGAAAGTGTGTTGTCCCAGACACCAGAGTTAATTGGAAGCATCCTAGATTTTCATCTGTATGGTGTAAGGAATGGTCTTAGTATAGGCTCCAGAGAGCTGCTCGAGCAATCCAGCAGGGCACCACGCCCTAGGGAGACTCTGTAGAGTTTCAATCTGCCTCCCTAAAAACTGATTTGAGGGGTTCACATTCATTTCCATGGACTTTTATGGACCAGCTCTGACACTGAACTTCAATGTTCAGGATTCTCTATGTGAGTAAGTGTCTGTTGTATGAGTAAACATATCACAGAGCTGCCAGGCAGGTTACCTGTGCATACAGCTGTGAGGAGTTGTGAAAGCACCACTGGCATGGGTATTTGCCTATGCAAATGTAGACAGCTCTAACAGTTTGTCAAGCCCTAGAAAAGCTCTACAGGTGGCTGGAACAGGGCTATTCCTTTCCAGCCACTGATGGAAACCTGGATCTTCAGTTAATTTAACTAAATCCAAAACAAAAAAAAAGGCCCATATAAACTAAGAGAAAATGTGAGTGCATAAAATTTCCTCATCTGTTTCTTCCCAAGCTCATCTCTGATAGGTATCTACACATTGGCCATACGCCAGAATGGGCTACATTGTGAAAGACATACATACTTTACATACATTGCATTGCTACATACAGAAAACAAGTTTCATGCCCTGATGGCTACAGTCCAGAAAACAATATTTTTCTTTTTCCTAAAAGATCATAAAACTCAAGAAGAGGCATCCTCTTTCATAATTTGGGGAGCAAAAAAAAAACCTCAGCAAGTTTCTGAATTGGTAAGCCAAAGAGAAGGGGGTCAAAGAAAAAGAAGTGCATGACATCGTTGCTCCCAGTTCAAAATATTTGCATTTCCTATTTCAGTTTCATTTTTTGTTTTGTTGTTGGTTTAGGAAGAGGAGAGATCAATTTAAAGTTACAATTACTTTTTTTTTTTCCTGAAAATACTTTAATGAGTCATTTTGTCAAGACCAGAAATTTCCCAAAATATTCTTTGAGTAAGAACTGTAAAAGTTACACTGGTTTTGACAAACAAGAGTTTGTCTGTCCCCCAGAGAAGAGGCTGTCCCAGATTTTCTTCCCAAGGAAAAGGCAGTTTCTTGAAGAAATTCCAGCTCATATTATCAATTATGCAAATCCTGGGCTTTTTCAATGTCCATCTCAGTAGACTGCATCTAGGCGGAGAGTAGCTACTGACCTAGTAATCTCGACCTGAGGAGCTTGTCTCCATAGGAAACTATATCTAAAACTACACATGGAAACATCACTTCAGTCTATTAACGCAATCTGAAATATTTCATTGGATAAATTGAATAAATTGCTGTCATTATCTTTTTGCCTGAAACCTTCTTCTAAAAACAAGATTATATTTCTGAATAAAACACACCCAATTACAATTTTTTTCTCTCCTAATCTTTCTCTCCATGACTAAGCTAACACTTGCCTACAAATGTTAGCCTTGGGCTCTTTGTACATCATCTCTTCTGTGTTTCAACATGCTGAGAACTTTTTTAAACTGGAAAAAAAAATACTGAGCTAGAAGTTGCTAGGGTTACTGTTTCTTGACTACTGTTGATATGAAAAGAAGATTTAGATATTTGTTAGGGTAAAACTATTCAGACAACCAGACAGAAGAAGCTGTGGATGAGCCTATCTAATCCTTTGTCTATATAAGAGCATGTTAGACTTTATTACTGATGTACTGAATTTACCCTCAGTGACACCGGAGTACCTAATAATTCCAACCAAAGTGCAAAGGAAAGATAAGCCAGGCATGCCAGAAACAATTGATAGTAGGACTGCACATAGAATAAAACATTTCTCTCAGAAAACGGATATGTCAAAAAATCTAGCTGACAGTCAGCACCAGAAATGCTTTTTCAAAAGTCAGAGCTACAAACAAACTTCAGGGTGTCCGTGGCCTTCTCATTATTTTTCCATTTCTGCCTTTTTTTTTTTTTTTTCTGCAGTCCTTTCTCTTGTATCCTTTAATTCAGTCTCTTGCTCCTTCCTAGACTTTGGCCTAATGTGTACTGTTCTCTGACCTGAATTCCTAGATAGACTCTTTCTTTTCATTTGTTCTTTCTTTTCCATGCCCTTTACCATGATTTTATTTTTCTCTTAACAAATTACCAATACTGGTTATTTATGAATCCTGGCGTATCAAGATTTCTTGAAACTGTGGTTGGGCAGTACCTGAAGCTTCATTAGCAGGATACTGTTCTGAAGATTGAGAACCTGAAATCCTTTGGGTGTTGATTAATTGTATTGTTTTGTAGCCAGTTAGGATCATTTTCTGATAAGAAGCAGAAAGAGTTAGATTACATGGTCAGAGCTATTAAATTACCTGAACCTGGTGCTTCACCTCATGGCGTCTGACTATAAAGTGACGTCTGACTATAAAGTGACGTCCTCAGCAAAAACTCCAGGTCAAGAGTTCACTAAAATTAGATATTGACCATTGTTTTTGAACACTTTCCAATTATCTGCGATAGTTTGGGACTAACTCACTTAATAAATTAAGTGGCCTGATGGACTGAAGCTAGAAATGCAAAAGCTTTCCTGGACAGACATAGAGTCAGTTTTCAGCACCACTAAATACAATGAAACAGCAGCCTGCAAAAGAGTCTTTGATCCAGGAGTTTAAGTTAAACTTTAGTGGAGGGGTTTATATTATGTTAAAGAACATATAGCAGAAGAAGACAAGGCCAGTCTGGATTAGGATATCTTATCTTTACCAGAATCAAGTGATGGGACATTAATCCTCTTCAAGGTTTCAAAACACAGCGCTGAACTACTTCTGCCACTCATAGTTAGAAACTTTAATATGTTTTTATCTTCATTTCCTAGAGAGCAGCATATCACATGCATTCCTATCAATACAAACACAGAAACATTTGGATTATGGTTATCTAAAATTATGGGTCCTTAAATAAAAAGTGAACCCTTAAAAGTGGTGAGCCAGCCTAAAACACTTGATTGAATCAGGAGTTATTAATCTGCAATTCTTGGGGGCTTTATTTCTATCTACTAACTCTTTGCAGCCTTTTCTGAACAGTGCTGGGGTTTTTTTACTCCATTTGAAGAAGGTCTTTTAGTAGTGTTAAAATAAGCTTCTCCGATTCTTCACATGTTCCATAATTTTTAGCTAACCCTGTGCTGGCTGCTGCTCCTTGTGCTGTTTTACTAGACCCAAATATTTGGAGTTTTGGGCATCATGCTTATGGTGTCTTTTGTTAGTACAGAACAGAGAATTACACAGCAATGGAGATCAGATGCAGACCTTCACTTTTCTAGTGTGCTTCATGCTGACTTTACCATATACACTGATACCTTCCCTTTAACAGCAGGAGTAGAAAACTGCTCTCCATGTGTGTTCGATAGAAACTATTGCAAAGATCACACAGCAGAAAAAATTATAAATAGCCTGGGTTGGTTTTGTAGTCACCTTGTGCATGTCATATCCACCATGGAAGTAATGTGTACTTGGTTAACTCTACCATGCCTTGCAAAGGCTGAGAGTTAAGGAACCCTACCCTTGAGATTGTGTGTTGGAAGGCCTACAGGTCTGAGAGCATGCCTTAAACTAAAAGGACAACATAAATGTACAAGCCAGGCAGATATGTTAGAAAGAATAAATTGCTGCAGCTGGCTCTTTAGCAGCCCAGAACAACATGGATGTTCCAAAGGACATGGCGCAGGCCCAGCTCCCAGCTGTGCATCCCTCCCCTCTGCAGCACGGGTGCTGGCTGCTGTGGACAAGCAGGGGGGACTTTGCTACTCAGGGAAGCTGTTGCATTTTGACAGTAGGACACAACCTGCTTACAAATATCCTGCAGGAAAAGAAGGGTTTGCAGGCCAGGGAAACCACTACACAACTAACCATGCTTTGCTTATAAGACAACCCATCTCCAGTCCATGCATCCATGTGTAGAAAGCCAACAAATGCCAACACCTCGAGGAAAGAGTGAAGTGGTGTTGTTGCAGAGGATTAGGAATGACAACCAAGTCCACAGGACCTCCTTTGGAAATATTTGCACACTCTCAGGACCACTCCACAGAGGAAAGCGCGTATTCATCTTTTATCACATGGGCTTCAGTGGAAATCCTGGTTTTGTCAATCACAGCTCCATAATAAATAGGGGTGAGGATGAATGTGCCAAGTATTCTGGCCACATTCATAGTGGTCTTGCTACCTCTGGCCAACAGAGAATGATATTAAGATGTCCTCTATTTATGTGTATGTGGATTGAACAAGCATGCAATGTGGTGGTAATTAGGGCTAACAAAATATCCTTACTCCTGTCCAATCTATCAGCCCTCCATCTGTATCTGGCTCTCTGTGTGGCTACTTCCTAGTAAAATGGTTCTGGAGAGCAAGATCTTCCTTTATTTTTGGAAAATAGTTTTATTTCAGTAATTAAGGACAGAATTCAGTTAATAGCTGGAGAAGGCATTTTAATTCATTCAGTCTGCTTTTAAATGTCAGCAGTGACTGCACATTTGGAGTTCTGTTGGGCAACTGATTCCATAACCCCAAGTCATAATTAACATGCAATCAGGGTAAGAAAATTCAACTAACCTATCAAGGTGGATCTTAGAAATGATCAGAGACATTAAGCTAAAATCTAATGGTGGCTAGCAATAGCCACTCAACACTAAAAAAAAAAATAAAAATTCATTAATAGGAAACAACCAGTTCCACTGTTGTTCTTTGACTTTTAGCTTTCACTAAGCAGAATATACTGGAAAGGATACTTGAGCTGACCATGAGCTTAGAATTAGGAGCCAGCCCTTGGAATTTTGCCAGTGGGATTCAAAGACCAAAAGCAGCAACAGTCAGAAACCAAGAATTTCAACTCCTTTGCTCAACGATCCTTCCTTGTTTACTTTTTCTATCCAGAAAAACAAATAAACAAATTAAAAAAAAAAAAAAAAGAAAGAAAAAACAAAACCCAGCCACAATGTTCTGCAGGTGACCTTCATGTTCTATTTACAATGTAGGAGGAGGCTGGAGGGAGGGGGAAGAGAAGCAGTAACTTTCATGTGCCTTTTTGTGGTAATCATCTATGTTAACTCCACTCTTAGTGCTCTAATGTCTATTTCATCTTCGCACCATGCAAGATGTCTGGAGTCCTTTGAAACCGAGATTAGTCACTTGCTCCTCAAGGGCACTACCATGTTAGCTGTATCTAGCTGCATTTAAACATTGAAACTTCTTTTTTATCCAAAGACTGAACAACAAAGTGACTTTTTGAATCCTGACTCACAAGGGAAAGCCACTTTCTGAATCAGTGCTACCACCTTTGGGCAATACCTGACTCTTCCTGGCTAGTGCTGCTTCTCTATAACCACTTGAGTGCCTCAACACCAAACATTTCTGAGCAGAGAGGATCAGATCACTGAGGAACAATGAATTAAAAAAGCAAGAAATGGCAAAAATAAAAATTAAAAAAATCATAGTTTATAATAAACACACATTAAAATAACATTTCTGTTCATTTGAGAATAGTGAGTCTGAACAATTTCAAATTCTGAAGGCAGAGAATGGGAACAAGAAATGTTCCAAGATGACATAAGAATCTGGCAAGTTTACTGGTGCTCTGCTTCTTCTAGAGACTAACATGTGGAACTTTCCATCAAAGAGGGGGCAGAAATTTCCTTTATTTTTCCTCTTTTGGTTCTCTCCCCTATATCCTGCTGGTGTAAGGAAGCATCGCCCTTTCAAGCTGTATGAAATACCTGGTATTATTCCTCCGGTTGGGAATGGATAGGATTTTCATGGAATTTCAGCTGTCACAGTACTTGATTACACCACATAACTGTTGAAGGAAGCCAGATGGAAAGTCTAGAAGTTTCCAGCTTAAATATTGAACAAAAGATCTCACCAAAACTGGCTTAAATTGATGTCCATTTTTTGTTATAACAATCTATGTTTGTTCCATTTTACAAATCCAATTTCAACTTTCCAATTGAAAAACTTAAAAAGAAAAAATATTTTATGGAAGTATTTATCAGTAATTACCAATTTAATTGATAAAATAAAGGATAAAAACTTAGCATATGATTACAACATTAATTGTCACAAAGTGATGAACCTTGTGATGAAGGTAAATAAGATCCTAAATTCTGTTTAAAAATCACACTACCAATGAAATCTACAGGCATGAAGCCCTTTCTTGGCTGCATATGGTAGGACAGTGATTTTATATTTAAACCAATTTTGGTTGGGTTTTTTTGTTTTTTGGGTTTTTTATTATTTTATTTTATTTTGGAATGATTACTTGTCATGCAAGGTTCTAGTTTTGATAATTGGCTTGTGATCATCACTGGCTCAAGTCTCTCAGGGGATCGAAATTTCAACAAACCTGCAGTGAGAATTTATAATTGATAGGCTGGTGAGAAGCAGAAGCCAAAGGATGCAAGATAGCCTAGAAATTCAACATGATTCACAAATGGAGGAGCAGCAAGAAAGAGAATGAAAAACTCTATTTATCTAGTAATGAGAAACATCAGTACACCCACTTGTTTTCTCTCTTCTTTCTTCCAGCCTTTCACTCTCCTCCTATAAATAAGCAAACACCACCCCATCATCTTCTGTAACAGACTTTGTCATAGTCCTAAATATTTTAATATATACATAAATGCAGAGGGAAACTGTTTTTTTCCATTTTGCTAGCAAGAATCCATATGCTCTGTTTCCATATCTGCTTCTTAGAACTTTTTTCTGTGTAATCCATTTTTCTCCAATAGGCAGGTTTCTTGCACAACCATGTCTTCCTTTTGAAGCCCTCCTATTTGTAGACATGCTTTTTCATCCTTTTTCAGCCAAGTTCTGGAATGCTTCTTCCCCTCTGGGCTCAGTATTCATTTTTCCCTTCTCAGAGGCAGAAATGACTTCATCATCCCCAAATGCAGGACACTGGGCTCATGTAGACATGAAAATTAAGTTGTTTCTTACAGGAAAGTATTCCCAGGCTGCTAAGTCTCATGGTCCTCTGTAACAGAGACCAATGCTGCCAATATACTAAAATCATAGTGATTCTCCAGTAGTTCCCATCAGATTGGAATTATCCTGAAAGACACACTCCCAAGCTTAAGTAACAAAAGACAGACCCAAAGACGAGAGACAGAAGAATTTCCCCCAGACCCAGACCCCATTCCATCATTCTAAAGGAGCCTTCTTGATACTGCAGATGTTTCATGCTTTAATATAACACTTATTAAAATAAAGAAATTTCTCTTCATATTTTAACATCCATTAACCCTGAGCAAGAGATTTTTCTATAAGAATCAGCCAAGCTCTATAAGCCCCACAGTAAGAAAAGCACTGCAAGTTTATCTTAGATTTGCAGGGACAACTCATGGCCCACAAACAAAACCAACTTTTGCTTTCCCTGTCTGTCAATTTCCCAAGCCCATTCATGAATGTTGGTTTCATTTTCTTAATAATACAGAACTGTTAGAGTAGTGAAAAAGCTGTTTATATGTATTCTAATTTATATAATAATAAACCAAGAAAGAAAGGGAATGAGAAAACGAGAAATCCTTTGTCTGAAGACACCTGAATCCAAAACAAAGAAATTCTGTAGGAACCAACCACCGCTATTTTAAGGTGATAAAATATTCAGGACTGCAGATCATATGCTTCTCATTTCCCTGTGGCTGCTCTTAAACTCTGAAATAAGATTACTTAAAATTGATTAAAAAAAAAAAAAAAGCAGAACCAAACCACACAACTTCATATTCACAGTTTAACCACACATCTACCTTACAACACTCATGTTTTCTAGCCTGTACCTGTCACATAGGTTAATGACTTATCTCCAGAGGACTGGAACAATGGCTCCTTTTATTTTTAACATGTTTTAGTACCAGTTTCATCTGAGGGGGGATTGCTGGGGAATAAATTTTTCAGAGACTCAGCCAGAGCAGGGCAGGGGCTGGAAGGAGTGCAGGCTGAAGAAGCTGATTCTGCTTCACTGTCTAGTTCATGGCTTCCATGCACTGCTGGACAACTATGTGCCTGTGGAGGATAAACCACACTCTCCTAGAGGTCAGTTCACTGCTGGAAATCTCAGCCATAAATTCTACATGAGAAGCAATGCTAAATACAACTGGGCTGCAATATGCCCATCTACTCAATTACAGCAAAAATCAGAGGATACTCTATCCACATGCTGCAGGAGACATTAACTCCATGTAACGTGCTGAGCTGCAAGTTTAAATCTGGCTATATGGGGAGAAGTCTGGACAGCTCTTCCAAATTGGCTAAATAGTTTGTTTCAAGAGCAGAGAGTTAGGTTGGTTTTCCCCTGGGAAACAATGTTTTGTGACATCCTCCTACACAGAAGCTCTGTGTGGTAGCCTGACCCTCTGCTGGTTGCAGAAAGCCAGCCCCCTATGGAGCAGAATTTCAGGAGAGCTCATTAGATGCTTCTGGCAGCTATCTGCCAACTGTGTTGCATGTGGACAACCTCATTAAATTCAATTAGGCAACCTTGCAGTTGCAAGCAGGGCAGACACCCTGGCTGGGATTTGAACTATTGGGATTTATACTGCATCTACCTCCAGTCAAGGCCAGGATTTGGATTCAGCACCTTTTATAAGCAGCATATGCAAACATCACAGGATGCAAGGCCCCAGGTTATAAGCTGTATTCCTTTTTTTTTTAGTTCACCTGATGGTTGATGGGTGCTACTTTTCCCAATGAAATTACATATTGCAGGTGTCCTCACTTTGGTGGAAAGCAGAATTGGATGGAAAACCAAATGTTGCAACAAACCATGGAACCGTTATTCACTGTCTGATGGCAAGGAATAGGCATAGCAGCCTTGGAAAGTGCACACCTAGCCACATAATCATTCTACAATTGCTTCTTAATGCAAAGGATAAAGTCTTTCACCTCCTTTTAGCCTGTTCCCATGACCAACACTACTGTTCTCTAATGACTCTCTGAGTAACAAAGTAAACAGCATTACAAAATAATTTCTGAAACCAAATATCAGATAAAGATGATTAATGTCTCATGAAATGCTCAAGTCATATTTGCAATAATTGCAATATTTGAGATGGATAAGAGAAGAGAATTATAGGATTTGCTGTAAGGCTGAATTATCTACAGGAAGTTCATGTGAAAGTCATGCTACCATCTAACTCGCTGGTACCTGCCAGGCACACTCCTTAACAGCTGGCTCATTTGTTTTCTGGATTTTAGAATTAGAACAGTTAGGGTTTTGAGACAGATTTTTTTGAAGCTACCTTCATAAATGCCCTCATTCTTGAGAGAGACTGTATTGGTCTAGAAACTGCTGCACAGATAAATCTTTCCCAGTGAAGAGAGTTTTGGGGTATTCTTGAATGGCTGCCCAAACCAAAGTTTCACAATGTTTGTTCAAGACAAAGTTTGCCAGCAAATACAATGTTCTTTCAAAGAAAAATGACGTATTTCTTCTTCTGAACAACTCACGTGGGCATGTTTTCTTGTTTCCCAGCACGACAAAAATCTCAATGTTTGGAACTTGCTTTTGGGGGAAAGAAGACTGAAAGGTACTTAGAGGGTTTCAACCACTTTGCAATTTATAGTCCATAAACTGCAAAGACAATTATGGATAGCTTCCTTTTTTTCATATGATGGGATAAAGAAACTCTTTTGTTTATAATCTTAGATTGTCTCAGTAACCAACTAATACACAATATGATAACATTTGATGAAAGAACAATATGAAAGAGATGATATTACTGTTGGCAACTACTTACTCCAGAGCTCTCATATTTATTCAAGCAAAATTATTATTATTATTATTACATCACTTTGTTAATAATGACTGAACACTTTGTAAGTATTGTTAAAAGCTAAATTCACAACTGGAGTTGTTCTGACTGGACATAACTGTTTTGTTTTGCTTTCATGATGCCTTAAGGTTCTCTCTTATAGTCAGCCACTTCTGTGGTGCTAATGAAAAGCCTTGCTGCACATACTTCAATTTAATTATTATTCTATGACCACTCCTATACCCCCCAGCCCCAAATTGCACCAACATGAACACCAGTGGCAAACAAGCACAAACAGGGCATGAAAAAGGTCAAATAAAATTTGTTTTCAACTTTAAAAAAGTATTTCTGTAAAACTTTTTTCAGCACCTGCTGAGTCCTTATAGCCCATAGAATTTTCTGTACTCCTGCAAACTGCTCATTTCACACAGAGAGGCAGTGAGGAAATATCTGGAAGAGGAAAGCTGGCACTGAGGAGGATCCTTTTCCAGTCATTCACGTCTACCATATGAAACTCCAGGCTGCCTTGAACAGTCACAGTGTGGCGGAGGAGGAACGTGGACAGACTTTTTGCCCCTGTTTCTAGTGCAAACAAGTAGAAACAGGGAAATGCCTTGCAGGCCCAACCGTGCACAGATGAGTGCAGAGGGGATGTGGCTGAGCCACCCCACTGGTTTGCACATTCGATTTTTTATTGCAAGCCACAGAGTCATCTTTTCCTAAAGGTGTGCTGCAATACACAGTTGCTTGCAGCTACCACCAAAGAGCCTGGCAGTTTAGCACATTCAGACTTACACCTTTAGACTTTTTTTACCCACCAGAAGGCCCAAGAAGTAACAGAAACACCCTTACTTGAGCCCTTCCTGTGACTGCAAAATGCCGGTGCAGGAGATGGAGCACACCTTGCTCCAAAGGCCAAACACTGAGGGCAAAGCACAGTTGCCAGCGCTTCTCTGCCCAGTCACTGCAAGTGCTGTGGCAGGAGACACCGAAAGAACTGGCACAGCCTTCATCTGCTCCTCTGGTGCTCCTCTCCTTAATTCTCCAGAATGCCCTTGAATAAATCCCGCTTCCTCCCTTGTTAGGAAAGAGGGAAGCTGGTCTGAAATCAGCTTAGTCACCATCAGTGATGCAGTTGCACAGCGCTTGCTGAAACAAAGAAACCTTTTCTACCCACACTCAAATCTGATATTACAGTACCCTGGCCTATAAAAATACATTTTTGTAAGTATTTGTCAAGAGGAACAATTCTGCTAACAAACACTATGACAGAGGAACATTAGAAAACAAGTAGGCACAAAAACCTACAGTAAATGAGACTTCGGAAACTACAATATTTCTTTTATTTACAAGGAACAAAGAACCTCATGTGTGTCAGGAATAAATAGAAATCAGCCTCCAGCCCTCACAAATGAATAATCATGTGTAGAAAAGATAGCGTTTTTATTAAAAATAAAGATGTAATTTGCAATTAACTAAGGAACAAGAAGTATTTCTTCTAGAGCCAATCTAGTGAGGTTTTTAAAACTGGCATAATCTGATCTCATCTGTTTTCCTATGGGCAAAAAAGCTGATCTTGAACTTTCCTACTGCAGATCAAAGTGATGGCTACAAATGTTAGTAAAACAAAGTCTCCCCTAGTGTCAGGCAAAACAGGATAAAAAGCAAACAAGCAAAAACTTCTGCACAGGGATATAAGACAAAATGGGAAAGTACTTCTGCCATGCTAAGAAAGCTGAACATCGAAATCTTGGATTTCAACAAATACAGCATTATTATGATAGAAGACTGGCTACCATACATGCGCCAACTCTCTGGGGAATCCAATTTTTATTTTCCTTCCTGTTCAAGGGACAGTTGTTCATATATTTATTTGCCTTGCCATAACATGGAGATGCAGGCTGTGATCAGAGGTCCATTGTGTAAGGTGCTGTACACACAGTTTATCAAAACAGCCTCCGCTTCAGAGACCTTCCAGTCTAAACAGGGAAATTCTAGAAGTCCCAAGGGGAAACAAAAGCTTGTAAGGTTTCCAAGAGAGAACCAGAAAGTCTTTGGAAAAGTATCTTTGGGTGGCATTTCAGACTAAACGGAAATCTCGATGTTCTCATTTCAGTGCTAAATTTCCTTGGGTTTCTGTCATTAGAAATCTTCCCTATATTTTCTCAGCAATTAGATCCAAGCAGTTGCAGATAATAAAACCTGAGGGTTGAAGTTTGTGCCCATAGCAAAACCTAACCAGAACACCTTCTATCATTGTTTAATGAATTCTCACAATTCCTTCTCAAATATCAGGTACCAGAAGTTCCTCATTTACTCCTCACCTGCAAACATTACAAACTAACTCCTTGTTACTCCTCTACTTGTTCCATCTTTCTTGAAGATCAAGGGAACTTCAAAAAACAGAGAAAACTTGTCCACGTGAGGGACTGTCACATGGAGGAGAGAGCAATAAAAATTCAGAAGGTAAGTCCAATACGGTATTGTCAAAATTAAGGAGTAAAAATATCTTGAGAAGGACATTTTGAAAACAACCGTTTCAATGAAAATTATTCCCAGATTTGTTTGAGTAAAAAACCCCCAAAACAATAGAAACAAGTGTGTTCCTATATGAATCTTCTTGCATCCATTTAGAGAGAAAATTATTAAATATAAGGCATAATGAAATGTCACCCTCTAAACATAAATATGCACTCTAGAAAGAGAAGAGTGGGCATTTTAAGCAGAAAAGAAATAAATTGTGGGCAGCAGACAAGGAGTTAAGGGAGATATGCTTTACTGGGAATGCTGCTGTTTTAGAGGCATTTTTCTCCTTCTCTGTTCTAGAAAACCAGAGGATCAAGCAGGGAACACAAAAACTCAAGGGTAATGTCAATATGATGCTTACCTTCATGTTCATACAGAATCACAGCACCATGAAGCCCCTTGTCTTTGAACCTCCTCTCTTTTTCCAGCAACAGCACGCTCCCTTTGATCTCTGAATGGACTTCAGGTTTCTCTACGAGTCTGCAAAGAAAGAGATGGATAGACTGAAAAGATCTTTGCTCCTCAGTTATGTGGCTGGTAATTTTTCATCACTTAAAAATTATTTCCCCTAAAGAGACTCTAGATATGCATTAAACTTCTGCCCTACATCTGGGCAAGAAGTGGAGAACTTATAAGGAGTGTTACTTCTCCAGCTGGGATGTGCTGGAGTACAAGGTGAGAAAGCGGAGAGACCGGAAAAGCAGCACATTTCTCGCTGGTTATTTGGACCAAGCTGCACTCCCTTAAGCCTCGCACTTTGAACAAAAGTAAAACACATTTATATCCCCATAGAAATACTGCTGCTAGATCAGTGAACAAAACTCTGACACCGAAATTCACTGGTTTATTGCAATTCAGGGGAGAAAAAACTGATAAAGAATTCACAAGCAGTACTTAACTGGTAGAAGACAAATGCTAGCCATTTTACCACTTATGTAGTTAGGTTCTGATCTTATGTTTCAACAGTTGAACATAGTAAAAATATTTCACTAAGGTCAGATTGCAAGTGTTGTTTTTCTTCTAGGCAAATAATGGCATAATCTACTTTGGCACTGCTAGCTGTTAACAGCACCATAAAGAATTTATTTTTTTTTGTGTACCATTTTCTGAGCTGCAAAAAATGTTAATCCCTGATAGAGCTCGAGGAGCTAATTCTGTAAAAAGCAGAACATGCCTGATTTAGTAAAGGGATTTCTGTTCTGAAGCTTTCAAATCTCTTGTTCACCTTCCTGTCAATCACTGAAGTGGATCAACCTTTTAGTGGAAGCAACATTATCTAATCTGCTGAGGAAAAAAGGGTATACAAAAAGCTAGTTCAGCACTACGGCAGCCCAGCATGCTGTGTTCTAGATATGAGATTATGAATTCTTTAGCTGACAAATGATCTTTAAAAGTACACAGACGTGAAGAGCAAAGGGAGGTGACAGCCCAAAGTATTTGAAAGAAACTGCAAGTCAGGGACTCAGGCAGGCTGACCTGGTCAACTTCACCACTGTCAGACTCTGGTAGCCTCCTATTTCAAAGTAAGGAGGAGACTGCAAAGTTGTTGGACAAAATCTGCTAAAGCATAGTCATGTAGGTGTTTTTTATAAATTTTACTCATAACATATTCCTAGACAGCAAGTGTTGTACCAAACATGGGTGCACTACTCCTTCAAACCAGCTGCTGTGCCCTTGTGTGATTGAAATAATTCTTAAAACAGTGACTTCTAGGAGCTTTTTTCATTTTTGTGGATTTTTTTTGTCATTAGTTGATTTGGGGTTTTTTTAACTTAAACTCTGGTTAGCAAAATTAGTCTAAAATATGCTGAATTCTTAAACCACTGCCATTAAAGTAGAGCTAGAGATTTGATATGGAGCAATGAATTACTGAAATTTTAAAATAACTGGAAAAACCGCTGACACTTCAACAAAGCACTGAAGAAATGAAAACCTGGAATTTCATACTTTTAGTCTTTATTACTTCATCACTCCTCATCTGACCATGTTATTTGTCCCTGGAGCATTAACTGGATCTACTATAAAATCTATAGAGCAGACGAAGAGGTTTCTGTGCTTTGGATCAGCTATTCTGATGTAGGAAATACTTTTTTGTAGTGAAGTTTTAAGGCTTTGAGAAACATGCTTCGTTATGACTTACACAGGAATAAACTTAAACTCTAAATTCACTAAATTAAACCTGCTATTGCCAAGGACCACAATGAAGAGAGATATTTATTTATTCACCATGCTTTCAACTAGTGTTATGGACTAAGGTCATGGTTTATGCTTGTTTCTTATGTAATGGACATGATAAATGCAAAGGATTCAATTTTAAGACAGAATGAAAATGAGCTATTTAATATACTAAAAGCTAGTGCGTACTGTGTTGCAAGTCCACAGTGTTCCACAGTATCAATTGCTGCCTAAGCCATTAAAGAAATTAAATGGATTAAGTTTCAAAAATAACCTGTGAGCTATTGAGAAATAGTTTCTGCTGCCCCTCAAGACAACCTATGTATTACCAGTGAAGGTTAGGGTAGCCTGAAACCCTCCCTTGGTTGCCCACTGGGTGGGAACATGCACCTCAAGCCTTCCAGCCTAAATATGAAGTTCTTAAGAGCTTGAACCACCAAGTGAAGCTCTTCACTTCCTTCAGCTTCACACAAAGACCACATAATGCTACAATTTTACATTCTCTGAGTACCCACAAATCAGGCCGACTGTAAAACTGGCCTAAGCTTATGCAAAAGATGCAAGTTATTACTGCTCAGAACTTGTAGTCTGCATGTAAATAAACTGTTATCTGCCCAGCTACAGACAGTGGCAAAAATTTCACACCTACATGTTTCCTGCACTTTTTTTTCTTGTTCTTGTATGTCTTAGCCTGTTATGTGGTAATTGATTACCACCACCAGGGTGATAAAATAGCTCTTCCCTAGCAAGTACAGGAGAATTGCGGGATAATTCATTAATGTTTTATTATAGATTCCATATATAATATATATATATATTATAGAGAATCTAGAAATTATCTATATAAATTATATTCTAATCTATATAAATATAGATTATAGAAAAAATCCTTTACAGCTGGAATTCTTCATAACATTGTAAGATTATACAAAGACTTCATTCCTGGTTCAGAAATCTCTCAACCACGAATCACAGGAGGCTGGAAGTGCATCACTGCCACTTGCCCTGAACAGGAAGTTTGATCCTACCAGATCATACACAGCCAAATTCTTGATTCCAGTAATGGGTTGAATTCAGCTCCAGGAAAAATGGCAGCATAGATGTTGCAACAAAAAACAGCCCTAGGATACCATTATGAGGTAAAAAATAAAGGAACCTGAAATAGCATATGTGAAAAGGAAAACAGGGCACAGTCTTGGTCCTTCTTTTGTTATATTTAGTTATTCCCTCCACAGAAAATTTTCAGGCATTTTATAATAGCAATTCACCAAAAAATAAAGATTCTTTTTATTCAATATTTTCACCTTCTGGGAAAACCAGAGTCTGGTGCTAAAAGACATTTAAAGTTTCTCTAGCATGTCACCCTTTTTATCAGCTGCCACAGTCACTTCACTTACTGGCTTGGATTCTGCATGTTTCTGCAAGCACCAGTCCCTGCAATCTCTAAAACTTCACATTGGTAAGTCTTTGCCTAAAACCTAGTATGAAAAAGAAAAGAAAAGCTGGAAGACTAGGAAAATATTCCTCCAATTTTAAGAAAAAAATGGTTTTTAGTTTTGACAAAAAAATTACCATCCCATTTCTTTAAAAAAAAAAAAAAAAAAAAAACCACCTGGAAAACAAAACTGCAGACTTGTGTGTCTCAAGCAGTTACCACTGCTGCTTATCCAGGCTTTAGGATGGTTTTCCCATCGTCCCATGTCTCAGAAAGTCTTTCTTCCATGTTTATTACAGGTGTCCTAATAAAAAAAGAGTTTGTGATGGTATTTTTCCTTGTACTATTTCTTTTTCCGCTGCACATTTATTTTAGAAAAGCTGTAGGAACTTATCTTTAAAAATTCTATTGCTCCATCAAATTTAGCCAAAACAAAAATTTCCAGGAGTGTTATTCAAATGGATAGAGCACATACAAGTCTATGTACCCACATGCAGTAGGTTTTTTGGCTCAGTACTGAAAGAAATACAGAAAGAGAAGAAATCCATGCTCAAAGGTAGGCTGAGAGCATTAAATGGTCAGGCCACCAGAGAAGAGGTGACACAGGGTTTACGTAACCCAGCTCTACTGCCCACAGGAGAAACAACCAGGAAACAAGAAGGTGGGAGGAGACAAGGAACAAAAGGAAAGAAAAGGGAAAAAAAAAGCTTTGCTAGCTGATCTGGTTGATTGATGTGATTAATTGCCACCCACACAGACAGGTGTTGCTACTGTTTATTTAGCATTCTGCCAGCAACAAATGTTTGGGACTCCTGGTTGCTTCATGGACTTTGTCTGCCTGGAAGTCAAAACCAGTTGTATCTTATGCATCATCCCTGACTAAACAAAATATCAGGAGCTCAAGATAAACTATCCTAAACAGCTGGATGCAGGGACAGTGCATGCTCTCCCCACCTGCCAGGGAGCCAGGAGCAGTGGGGTCTATCCAGCTCCTTACACAGCTCCTTCTCCTCTGCTGCACCTCCTTCCTCAGAAAGATGCAATATGCCAACAAGAGACTTAAGGCTATGAATACTCCTAGAACTTTGTGAGCTTGAAGTGTTTAAAGCATTTGCTTTGTGTGCTGTTACCACTGGGAAGACAAAGCAAGCAAAGTGAGCAAAGGGGATAAAATGACCTATCAGGACTGAGGAAAGAAACTGAAATTCAAGAACAGATAGGTATCACAAAAGATGTTTTGGAATAGGAACACCTTAATTTTGTGGGTTTTTTTTTTTTTTTTTTTGTTTCTGTACTTAAACATCCTGCGTGGACTGAGTTTAACAGAAAACATTGCATTTACAAAGAATAGGTAAAATGGAAGACTGTAAAGTATTGCATATGCATTTTTATTCCACGAATAGAGATTTTGAAAAATCTTTTCCAACTTTAGTCATGTCTGAGAAGTATATTTTGAAAACATCTCTGCAAATGTTCAAAGGTTGAATGACTGCTCTCTATTAGCCACTGGCACATGTAACCATTCCTTTGTCAGTTAGAGCAGCTAACATTTCAAGTATTAGTAATCTGTCTAGCAATCTGATTTATTCTCATCAGCTTCCACATATTAAACATAGCGACAGTATGCACCAAGGAAACAATAACTAGAGCCATGTCAAACATTTTTCCAAGGTTTCATTTTCAGTCTAGCAAACAACATTTTTTCATCATGTCAGGACTTCCAAACCTCTCACCAAGTCTGGAGCACACCTTCTTTAGTAACATGCACAGCTACATGCCTGTTTCTCAAGAAGCAACATGCACTTAGATACTTGATCTAGTGCAAAAGAAAAACCTGACTATAAGAAAACATATTTTCAGTCAATAGTCAATCTACTAGAGGAGAGGAGACATGGGATAAAAATGGCAAGTTCATCAGCAGATCTGTTAAAAAAGAAAAACCATGGAGGGAGCTTGAAGCACTTTGTGTCACACTGCTTCAGTGCTTTATCTTGGCCAGGGAACACACTGAGTGTGGCTTTCCCAGCTGAAAATAGGTGTCTATTGTTTTCACTTTTGGTAAGAAGCCAATTAGTTGTCAAACATGGTCATCACAAAATTGCTGGTGTGCATGGCAATGCAAAAAGTACTCTTTTTACATGTTCACTTTGTCAGAAACAAACTATAATGCAAGAATTTCCAGCAAGGATGGGGCGAGGGTTATATCCTTGTTCACAGGGAAATCAACATGCAAACCTTCCTGTTCAGCTAGACTTGAGCTGATGAGGAAAATGGGTGAGGATTTATAGAAGACTCGTGCGTAACACCCAGAATAGGCGTTACACAGAATGTTTTAAATACTGCAGGACAACACCTCTTACATAATTACAGCACCTCCTGATATAGATTCCAATATATACAGTCAGATGTTTAGATTTTTCTTTTTGCTGTCAGTGACATTTGCAGAGGACAAGAAGAGAGCTGCACTGTCACAGGTGAGTGAAGCCAAAGCTGCGCAGTACCAGAAAGGATCAATCTGCACTAGCACTGAGCAGCAACAACAGATTTGAGTTATAACACATGCCTGCTTCCGCCTATTAGGGTTGCAGCATTCTTTCAGCATGTAATTAGCACTGCTTACCTGTCTTAGCCAATACTCCTCTGCCTAATACATGGCATTAAAACTAATCACCCAAGTATGACAAATGCCACATTTCCAGTTCAGGGATACACAGTGTCCAACCACCCAGTCCTTCGCACTGGCCAACACGACCGTCAGCAGAACAGTTTTCAGTAACAACACTCAGCACCTCCAAGCCTAATGAGCAGCTGTTTGGGCAGGGATTTCCAGGCTGCCCTTGGAACCCAGCTGAGCAAGCTCAGGCGTGGCTATGTCCAGCCTGCCAAGACCTATCGTGCCTGGGACTTCTGAGACTGGTCATTGCATGTGTACAGTACAGTGAAGGATGACGAACAGCTGTTGCAAGGCTGACCTTTCTCATTATTGCTTAAATCCTTAATCATCTGTTCTGTCTGACCACAGCAAAGCTAACCATTAGCACCAGAGAATGGCTACTGAAGGCACAAGAGCTCTGGGATACCTGTGTAAATAGGTCTCCAGAAGGTTAGCAAAGGCCAGTGACCATTGTGGTCTACCAGCTTCTTGTGGTTTAAACCCAGCTGAGCCCCACACAGCCACTGTGGAATGGAGAAGCGCATCGGAAGGGTAAAAGGGCAAAACCACGTGGGTTGAGATAAAAATAGTTTACTAGGGAAAGTAAAAGCTGTGCAGAATAAGCACAGCAAAATAAGGAATTCATTTGCTACTTCCCATCAGCCATCTCCAGAAGAGCAGGGCTCTGTCAAACACAACAATTACATGGGAAAGCCAATACCACAGCTCAAAATATCCCTTCCACCTTCTTCCTTTCCTGCAAGACTTTATTGTTGGGCATGGTGCTGTATGGTACTGGGATCTCCTTTTGGCCAGTTGGGGTCAGCAGTCCTGGCTGTGTCTTTTCCCAGCTTCCTCATTGTTGGGGCAGGAGGCAGAGCAGAAAAGACCCTGACACTGTGCAAGTATAGCAATAACTAAAACACCTCTGTGTTTTCAACCCCTTTCACCTCAAATCCAAAACAGAACACCACACAAGCTACTATGAACAAAATTAACTCCTTCCCAGACAAAACCAGTACATAGCTGAAGAAGTGAGCAAAGGAAGACCATATATTTTGCTCATTATAAAGAGATAAACCCATGCCTACATCAAACCTAGATGTGACTCTTCCATCCTGGTGTTGTTTATATTCCACCAAGGATAAAGGTCTTGTATTTCTGTTCCTAGGCAGGCTTTCATTTCCTAAGAACACTGAGTCTGCACAAGGCTGCACTTGTCCCACTGCCCCTTGGTAGGCACAAATTCTTCTCTGTTCACTGAGCTGGTGTGCCTGTTGATCAGGCAGCATGTCCTGGGTGAGACAAATCTGCTTTGGAATTTCTATTTAGCCATAACCCCTGAGCACTAGTGAACTGGGCCTTTCCATCAAATCCCTGTGAATGCTGATGGAAGGAAGAATTAGCACAGCAAGCGCTTGTTTTTACTTCATGTACTGCACATGAAATTAGAATGATGGATACTCGGCCTCCTGGACAGGTTTAGCTGGAGATACCCAAACCAAATGCCCTTTTCCTCTTATACATCTCTTTTATGTTTACCACAAGCATATGTTGCACATACATTTGTGTTCTCTTTAGAGTGGCAGGTAACATGTCTAGTGCACATGCTCTCCATGTGCACAGCTGAATTTGTATACTGTACAAAGCATGCTATCCAAGTTTATTTTCAGTTACTTAAGAGGATGTTTCTCCCTGAGGCACAGTTTCTGTTTAGCTTGTTTAGATGCCACAAATCCAAACCATTGGAAAGAAAAAAACTATATATATAGTTATATACAGTTGAAGAACTTAAAGCCAGCACTGTGAAAGACTGCCCCTGGGAGGGAGCAGATGCAATGCAATTTTAAAAATTAAAACTCCTGCAAAGAGTTTGCCAGTGCCTTTGATGATGAAAGCAAATTTTGTTAAAGTGGTTGATTTCCTGCAACTGCAGCAATGTCATCCTGCAAAACAAGACCAATGAATAAGTATATATTTAAAGACAAACAGAATTGACACATTGATACAACATTAAGAAAGTCATCAGGGTCTTCTGCCTCCCCTTCCACCAACATTCTTGTGTCAAGGCTTCCTTCCTGCAGCAGGCTCACCTTCGCTAATATCCTCTTGCCTTTGCTTTTCTCCCAACAGCAGGCCAGAGGAAGGGACAGTCTCCTCTAGTGCAGTAGGTTAGTTGCTCTCATGTCCCAAAATAGCAAGTTGTTCAACTGACACAAAGGAAAGAAAACATCCTTGCATCCTGTCTTGCTGCCAGCTTTCAAAAGGTAATTAAACATCCCTCTCTTTCAAAGAGCAGTGTTCTCCAGAATCACGGCGTTTGAGCTCTGATGTTGTCAAACAACAGGGGGTTGCTTAAGCTTTGACTGACCTTTTCAAAGACCTACAAGCAATTTAATGGGAGCCCTCCTTAGTGGTGACAGAAATGTTCCATTATCTGCTTCCTACTTTCTAGATTGCTTAGGTTAATGGGAAACTTTAACTCTCATGGTCATGAGAGCAAAACCAAGCCACTTCAAGCAGACTCATGTTCAGTTGTACTTTTAGTGCAAAGTAGACCTTTTCTGTGGAAAACTTAGTGTTAGCTTGATCATGTAAATTTTGTTTTCCCCAATTCTGTTCTATTCACTTGCCATTTCTTTATTATCCTCAACAAATTTTAATACCTAAATGCTATAAAGATCCAATCCCACATCCAAACTGAAATCATGATCTCCGTGTGTCCCAAGATCGTCTGTCTCAGGGCTGGAATGGGTGGAATTGCCTCTGAAAGACCTGCCTGGCAGTCAAGCTCTATTGGTATCCAGCACACCATGTTTCAGTTCCACCTTCTGCTTTCCTATCCTACACAACAGATGCTGCAGAGACAGAAGAAGAGGGGAATCAGGTAGGCAGATGCTATGCTGGGTGATAAATTCTTGCATGAGGAAAATTTCCTTGTTTGTTTGCAATCCACTCAATGCAAAAAAAAAAACAAAAAAAAAAGAAAAAAACCAAAACAAAAAAACAACAAACCCCCCCCTCCAAAACACTAGGGAGCAGAATTTAGCTCAAAATTGATTCTACAATTCATGTTTGTTTTCCTTTTATTTCTGTGTGTTCTTCAAACTGAGTCCAAATGCTGGATCAAATTCTGCAGGCTGCAAAGCAGTAAACAACTCACTCATTCCAGGGGAGATCTGCTCAATTAAGAACCAATAACTTCAGCAGTTTTATAATTTTATTGTTTGCTGAAAAGTCCCTGGAAGACAGGCTCCCAGAGAATCAAACCTTCACAGCCAACAGGAGATGAAGTTATACTTTTTCTTTTCTTGGACTTACTCAGACAGGACTCTTTAATCTGTAAAGTGGAAATGAGGTCTCTGCCATGCCATCTAACGTTCAGCCGCTTGCTTTTTCTCAAATAAAATGGGAGAAGAGCAACAGACAGCTTTTCATCTGGAGACAATCCTCCAGCAGGCCAGCTAAGGGGCCAGCTGGCTCCAAGCAAAGCTCTAGCTTCTACATTTTTTTTTATTTATTTATTTTTTTTTTGCCTCTGTGAGACCATTCTCTGAACTGCCTTCCAGTTTTCTTCTGATTAGACTATGTAAAATAACTACTGGCAGAAAACCTGTCTCAGTTTTCTTCCCCTCTTCCCCAGATATCTAAGGTGCAATGATGTGTTGGGGCAATCCAGGAGTTTGGAAAAAGAATAAAAATCCCTGCATTTATCTCTTTCCACAGCATAGGCACTACATGAGCATCCTCTTTGCTCCCCTTGTAAGGTGAGAGAGAAGACATGGAGATACCAAAGCTTCTGGGGCAGGATACAATCACACTAAGAAAAACAACCTGTCTAAATAATTTCAAGACATCTGTGGTGTGGTGAGGATTAGTGAGCATTTTGTCTCAGCCCAGGTAATAAAGGAAGATGCTTAAGGCAGCAGACTCTGCTCCTGCCTATGCTACAGTCTGGGAAAGCCAAAGTTGCTGCTGTGGGCAGGAAGTGGGGGTGCAGAATTACCACCATGCAGGGGTGATGGAGGAAAGAGCAGCCTCCCAGAAACAGTTGTTACTTTCCCCAGATTCTCATCATAGAAAAGTAGGAGCGGCAGCCAGGCTGGATTTTCTTCAGGGCACTTCCCCAGCTTGGTGGCAGGAGCAGACAGGCATTAGCTCTTTTACCTTGGGCCAGCAAGTTTAATTCTGCCAGACCTACCAAAAAGATGCCTGAACTGGCCGTGCTCAAACAGAGGTCGGGGTCATCCCTTGGGAGCTTCAAGAAAATCACGGCAACCATAATGGCCACAACAAATTAAAGCAATGCGTCAAACAGCTGCCGACATTTCTGGAAAGTACCTTTGGATTATGCTTCTAGCAAAACACATCCTCACCAAAACCACACAAGTTCTGTAATTGTACAGGGCAAAGGGGTGCTGGGACTAGTTTTTCATTTGTTTGTTTGGGTTTTTTTACATTAACTTCTGTAAATTTAGAAAGGAAAATAGTGTGATAAACTAGAAATTACTAAATATGTATTTTTATTATCAGTTCAAAGTGCATGGTCAAGTAGAAGGCTGCTTTGTAAGTTACCTGAGTGCATCCAAATGTGACACCAAGTCTGAAAGTGATTTATAAAAGCAACAATGATAAATTGACATGGTCCCAAACTCGGCTGTCTTCCTTGCTCTCTTCACTCTGAGGCAAACCCAGGAAACATGATAGAGTAACTTTGTATCAGCACCAGGATAATAAAAGAGCCAATCCCATTCCCTGAAAACCTGCATTTACTTTCTATGAACTCTGAAGGGGTTTATTTTCTATTCCTCTGGAAAAAGGAAGGGTCACCTGGCTTTTTTCATCACGGCTTCATGGACTCCTCTTTTTCATCCATGATTGTGGGAAGTGTTACCATAGCTGCCACAAAATAACAGCTAAAGCCATCCCAAAATACAAAATACCCCAACCTCCGCAGGACCAGAGTATGAAACTCTTAATTATGCACTCATTTCCTGGCTCCCTTCTTCCCTTTGTGCCTGTGCTTTAGATCCCAACACAAGAAAAGCACACACAAGGCAGAGTTTTTGAATCCAGCTAAAATGACAGAAATTTTGTTGGGCTTTTTTTTGCGCTAACTAGCTTGGGCACACAACAAGATGGAAGCCAGCAGTAATCTCTTCCACCATCCTGACGCATTTTCCTCTGAAATGGGAACTCACATGTTTTTTACAAGCCTCATAACAAAAGTGTCTCAATCCGATTTCTAAGGTGTTTTTCAAAAAAGTTGGGCTTTTGGATTGTGACAATGTAAAACATACAGAAACAGTAAGATACTATTTCCACAAACACATATGAAATCAATTGAGCTGAGCTCATTTATTTAACACTGATCTGACAGGGAAAAAGTACAGCCCAACATAAAGAACTCAAGTCTTCTTGTGTGCAAGTCTCACAGAAGTTATCCATACATCATTTTGGCTAATCAATATCCTTAATATCATTCAGACAATAGCTGATTTCTCTGCCATTCAGTATTTACCATTTTCATGATTGATTTCTCTGCCATTCAGTATTTACCATTGATTTCTCTGCCATTCAGTATTTACCATTTTCATGTATTGGTTTAGCTTATGATAAGTCTCCTTTAAAGCTCAGAAATCTCTGCTTGCCTGCTCATCTTGATTGGGTGTTGTGTGATTTCTTTATTTATCATTGAATGAAGTAATTCATTTAAAAAAGGCAGAAGCTGGTAGTCGAGCCATTGGGGTTTTGGTTTTTGTGGGTTTTCTGGGTTTGTTTTCTTTTTTGGGGGGGCTTGGGAAGGTAGAATATGAAAAAAAAAAAGGAAATAGCTATATTAAACATCAGACTCTTAACCCTTCCCACTGATTGCATGAAAGTGTACTTTGCATATCCAACTGGTTTTGAGTAAGATTGCTACTGTTCATGAGACGGCTCTATTGCATCTGCCTTGAACATGTATCTGTCTAAAATGAGAGATAAATTAGCTTAATATATTTTTGAAAGCTAGACCTAGTTTTTCTCTACCCTGACCTATTTTTAATAGCTCTAGCAGGAGTAGTTCAAAGAAAAGTTGCTCTGCCTAGAGCTGCACCTTCCCAAGATGATTGCATCACCAGCAGCCACAAGAACTCAAGAGTCAAAGCAGCAAACTCTTATATGAGCTGTGAAATACATTCTCACACTCGAGTTCATAAGCAACAATATTAGCAGGCCAGACTTTGTAGATGGGGTGAAGTGATAAGTAAACCCCTCCTTCCCTTCTGAGAGCAAGGGAGTCAGATTCTCCACTCACCATCACTGAAGGTAAAAACTCTCCTGCTTACATGTGTGACAGTGGTAGGACAAGAGGCAGGAAGGAAAAGCTCCCACTTAAATGAATCTGAACTGTAAACTGAACTGCTAATTCAAACACATCTCACTTTTCCAGCTGAAATCTCTCTGTTTGCCATTAGGGGTGTCCTACTCTTGGGAATCGAAATCTGGAGCTGATAAAGTACACAAACACTATCCTACAATGAGAGTACTCTGTCTTGTTCAGATATGGGAAAGGCAAGACTGTGGCAAGCACATGAGAGGAAAAGGCACAAACAACCAGCACAGCTGAGCAAATGTATAACTGAGATTTCAAAGGAGAAACCACAGGAGATGCCACAGACCCAATTTTCAGTTCCATGCAAGTCAGCCAAGCTACAGCAAAATCTGTTGACCCTTTGCATCAGGATGTAGATGAGGAAGAATGCACCTGGCAAAGAGTAGCTGCGCAATCTGACATGCACACGACCACCCGTATTTGCCTCCAAAATAACTAGTTATTATTATTATTGAAATTAATTGCTCCCAAGTTACCATGTCTTGTGTATTTTAATTTAAGCAGGTGGAGGTTGCCTTCACCTTTCAAACCTGCAGTAAATCCACTCAAAGCACAGCAATTAAAACTCCAGGCTCCCAAAAGAGATTCAAAGGATCTTTCAAGTGTCCTGAGTGAAAGCCAAAGGCAAAATTCTCTACAGGGACAAACAAGTGAGATCCCATTTAAGTCCACACCACAAGTAATTAAAGTAGAACTACGGGGATGAGCAGACAGGCAGCAACTGGGACAGCTCTAAATGTTAAAGTATGCTGCAAATATTGTTGGTTATGAAAAGCAGGCTGCTGTAACATGATTTGAGATAGCGATATCCTGTTTGGGTCAAGCAGGAGAGTCAACTTCATCTTGTCAAGTGAGCTCCATTGGTAAGATTTCTCCTAAGGCACTTGCTTCCTTCCAAAGGCTCAGCAATTTTTAATATATTCTCTTCCTTGAAGATGTGTTTTTAGTGAAAGTGATGAGAGTGTACAGCACCACTCCCACCTTTTCCAAGATTGCTTTTGGTGTTATTTTGATGCCTCGGGAGTCTCATTTCAGCCTTATAATAACCCACTTACATATGAACAACTCGTAGTTGTCACCGAGTGATGATGTTTCATATCTCCAGGCTTTCCATACCAAAAAACCTTGAAGCTTATTCTCTGTTTACTTTTCTCTGATGTGGGGCAGTGGTGCTTTCCTGTACACTGCTTAAAATTTTCCTTCCTAATAAATTGAATTTGGCAGGTCCTTGCAGTTGTCTACACGTTGCATCATGGGAAAGGTAAAGGCTTATAGGTGAGTGACTCAGTGATCTGAGAGGAATGCTGGCTGGATCAAAGCCTCCTGGACGCACAAGTCCTGACACCACAGGAGCCCCCTGCGTGCAACAAACACCACAGTGATGCTGTGGTATCAAGAGGGACTACTTGTAAGAACAAACATGTCCTCAGTTCTCCTCAACACCTTCAGGGGCAAGGGGCCCTTGGCAGTGATGGAGAGTCTTCAGGGCCTCTCACATGGTCTCCCGTCCATGACCTGTTCTGAATAACCAGGATCAGCTTAAAGTCCCTGGATGGAGGTCTGTTATCAACCCTGGCTTTTGTAAGGAACTAGGAGTGTTGATCTTGCCACTAACCATTCTTCAGTCTGATATTAAACTAGAATGCATCTGTAATTGCAAAGAATTTGCCCTGCTCTTTGATATGTTGTTTATCCAATGCTACATCTCTGGTGTCAAATTGCCTGAATAAGAACTGTGAACGTATTGGATGGTACAAGACACTACAATGAGCAATTTTTACTCACCATAGCCTTGGATCCAGACAAGCAACAGCAACTGCACGGATTTTAAGTGGGAATGTGGATAACACAATTCAGTTTTTTGCTTCTCAAGTTGAATATGATTTTCCTCTTATTTTGTTTAGCTTTGGCCTGCGCAAGACTTAAGATATTTCATTCACAGATGCATAGGCCTTATGTCTAAAAAACCTTCCAGATTACCACTTTCAATCTCCAGTATTGCATAAATCATTATATTTCTACTATTACTAAATCAAAAGTTTACTTTTAACTAACTCATGTTTTCTAGAAGGTCTTCTGAGTAGATTTGAAGGAATCAAGAACTGACCAGCATATCCCCAGTTTGTTCCTGAGGGGTTCAAGCCCTCAATTCAAACTGAAATCCTCTCTTGTTTGTATCTTAAAAGTACCTGGATACAACTTTCTGACACTGGCAGCTGCTAGGTTATTGATCCTTCCAGATCAATAAGCAATCCATTAAGCAATTTCTTGTTCTTTTGAAGGCATTTATCCACTGTATTTTATTACCTTTTACTCATTTATTAAAATATTACTGGAAGTTCTTCTGATTCTTCTCTCATTTACACAGAAAATGAGGAATAACTTGAAATCAATGTCATTAAATTTGCCATGAAAGCAAGGGTTTTGACTGGTAAAAGTTTAGAAGAGATGCTATGGGCTACTCTGACTGATTTATTCAGGTTAATCTTCCTCTTCACCACCACAGATATTATGCTGCAAGAAAAACTTTTGTGTTTTGGAGTAAACTGCTATGGAGAAGTCTCACATACCAGTTATCGCTTAACAAATGCCAGCCTTGCCAACACCCCAAATAACCTGACAAATCAGAGATGTTTTGCCATATTCTTCCTCCAAAAGAGATGCTCTCTGACCTGTTCACTCAAGGGATAAAATGGATCTCACTGGAAACATTCTGCAGTGAGAATGGGCAGAGGGAAGACAACACTTCTGCCTTTTAGCAGCATCCACTCCAGTAAGGATATCAAATCAAGCTGGAGGAGTGAGAAACATAAACAACAGAGCTCAGAGGTGATGGGGGTATTTTTCCCTCATCATCTTGTGGCTACAGGTGACTCCCTGAGCCCAAATGCAAAGAAGCTCTTGGCTTTGCAGGTGCTCTGTATACAGAGCATGCTGCCTTTTGGAGAGGCAATAGGAAGACTCCCAGCTTCCCCCAATAACAAATGAACTTCAGGAGAGTGGCAGAATAGAGGGGAGAAAAGCCACCTTTGCAACTTGGATTTTCTGTTGGATTTTTACTTCCTACAGGGGTTAAATTGCCAAAACAAATCTCCTACCTCCAGCAGTTCCAAATCCCTCTGGCAATAAAAAAAAAAAAAAAAAAAAAACAATCCCAAGCACTATCTACTCCTTCCTAAAAGGAAAGGCTATGCATGTGCAACCACAGGAATGAAAATCTCTTGTCTCTTCTATCCTGATCTGTTGAATTAGAAAATGTGATTACTACAAGTCCCTGGACACAGCACAGCTTCTAGTACTGCTTCTTTGCCCCACATCCTCATCCCCATCCTGGTTTGAACCTGCAACAATTAAATAAAATGTATTTGCAAAGGAGTCCTGTGCTGATGGGTAGGGGTGCACGTAAGTGCTCACCTGATTACCTCCCTCACACCTCTCTGATAACTCCCAATCAGCTGATATACCTCAGGAACAGCAAGTGAGCTAAATTCTGATCCCAGCCAGAGCAGTCCAGCTATACTAGGTTTGATGAAATTCTTCAGTATAACTGCTCATTGAAGTTCTTCATATTAAGAAAAATGCCTACACAGATGTTTACAAGCTCATTTCATGTTCTTTTCAGCATAGCAAAGTGTTCAGTAATTTACCACTCCTGCTTTCCCATCTATCTGACCCTGCTGTCCAAGTAACATCAGATAAACTACAGATGTTATACAGATTTAAGCAACTCACCTTCCCCTCCTTCAGGATTTCTAAACAACCTCCTGATGCACTGAGTGGGGGATGCATACCAAAGTGAGATTTCTTCACATGCCCAGTTCCCCCAGCAAAATCCTTTGACTCTCACAAGCAACTAGTCTGTCATTAAACATACATTTATATTTGCCATGGCACCCACAGATGAATGCCTGGATCTCTGTGCTTGGGGGGAGACAAAGGCAGCAGCTCCCCCCTGGGATCACAAGACCTTGAAGTGCTTGAAGTGGTCCTTGTGCCACCACACTCTCACTGACATGGTGACATGTGCTGCTGGTGACACTGGGAAACCAACTGTTTCCAGGTAGCCCAATGTATGCAGAACTGAGATCCTGAACAGGTGCAAGGAAGGGTATATTCCAGAAGTTTACGTCCCTTTGTTCAAAAAACAAACCACAAAAACAATACCTTTGCTCACACACCTATCACAAGGTGCTCACCCCTAATTCATGTTCTACCAGGGACATTTTCTAACAATTCAGTTACTCCACCTTCAATTCTGCCCCACTTCTCTCCTCCACCCTGGCAAAACTGAACAAGCAACCCAAGAGCAAACAATAAACTGTGACCTCTTTTACTCCATCCACTAAATACATAACAGACTTTACATTCCTGTAAGGCTGTCTGTGAAGTTATTTGGTTTGGTTTTCACCTACCAGGACTTGTCCATAATTTAGCTCAAAAAGACATACATATATATGCAAACACATACATATGTTCACATACAAGCATGCATGCATTTTTACCTCCCTCTATATATAAAAAATAAGCTATATTACATAAGTAGTGGATATGTACATATGTATGCAGTGTGCGTGCATATGTAGGCAAACCTCACACAGGAAATTTCCAGCCTGGGGTGAGAGGAGGAATCTAACAAAGAGATGACCCTTTTGACCTCTGGCATACCTGCCTTTTGTAGCAGGGGGCTGTTTAGTTGAGGAGATATTTTACACTTAATTGTATCTTTGGGAAACACAACTACACACACACACTGCTGGCTTGGAACAGGCTAAACTGCAGAAGAGAAGAAGGAAATCTTTCTAATAGAAGCCAGCTTCACAGGTATACTTTCAAAGCTTTTCAAAGGAGCTGATGGGGGAAAAGGAAAAAAAAAATACTGTGTATGCAACCTCTGTGTAAACTACCTTTGAGAGTCCTGGAGTTTGCAGATGTTGGAGGACACAGGAAAACACCTGTCCACCAGCACTCTCTCTCCTGATTAGAGACCCTGTTACCCTTTGGCCACCACAGAACAGATGCTTCATCACTGGTAGAGATCAGATACAACCATTTGACCCAACATGAAGAACTACACAAACATCCTAAACGTTGACAAAAGCAGACTTCAGCACTCTAAAGAAAGCTGCTATGTGGCTTCAGAGTCCTATCTGATTTGTCCCTCAATAGAACATCTATCACCTTTCAAAGAACCATTTGTAAGAGAAAGATCACCATCATTCCTACCTGCCCGAGTTAGACAAACATATTGGAAATCCTTTCATTGAAGAGCAGCAATTAAGGAAAATATTTCCCAGGAAATCCCTCACAGAATAGAAACAAGCCTTTTTCTGGCTTGTTTTTTTTTTGTTTTGGTTTTATTTTATTTTTTATTTTTTTTTTTTTTTTTTGTTTTTGTTTTATTTCACCACCTGTTTATATACAGTCTTAAAAATCTTACTGAATGATTTCAGTAGATTTTAGGTTTTGGATTTTTAGCTGTATCAGTGCTCTTGGGGGGTTTAGTGTGCTCATAGCAGCCTCAAATCACTTTGTAGAAGCTAACAAATAACATTAACCCATTCAGTAGACAAGAAAACCTAGAGGTGCAACTGAGAATGCAAAAGGGCTCAACACCCTCTAGTGTTAACCTCTAATGTATTCAATATATTTTACAGTATTTCAAATTTTTTGAATGAAAAATATTTCTAAGAACCATTGCATAAATAATTGCAAAGGCATTGCTACTCTTTTGAAGATGTGTCCTTTGAATAGTGCTTCTTTCAGTAGCTTCATTCAGAGATCAGGACTTTTTTCATCATGGCAACATTCACCATGCTAAAAAAACCTCCTGCAACAGTTTATGGAAAACATAAAAAAGAAAAAGGAAGAAAAGAACACAAGCACTCTTGTCTTGCCTTAGGGCTCTTTGTTTATCCAACCTGAATTTAGCCATCCTGTGGAACAATCAGCCCAGCCTATCTGTCTAAAGACAATACTCCAGCATTAATGCCAGCCAACCTGATTGCAATCACTAACCTGGATTCAGCCCCAGTTTATGGAAATGGCAAACTAAATTTTACCAGCAGCAGAATGAGCTAACACAAACACTGTTGTGAAGCCCTGCCCTTTGTCAACACTTCACTCCTGTCTCCAGTTCTCTGTAATGGATTTGTTATACGTGTTTCCACATACCTTCTAACTGTGCTAGAGAAATTATCACTTCATTGCATCATACCAGCACTAAAAGAGCAGAAAGAAAAAAAGAACTGCAGCTTGATTTTGAGAATGGAAGAAGGAAACATTAGACTCCAGATATCATACAAAATTTGCACAGGAATCAAGACTGGAAGATGTTGGATGGGGTGCAAGTTATGGATTATTGTGTCCAACTAACAGAAGGGGTTTGAATTAAAACAGCCAGGCAATTTGAGGGGAGTTTGTGCATGAATAATAAAGATGGACTTTATGTGCAGATAACACTATAGCTTTTATAATTATTGATGAAGTTGTTCACTTGAAACATTTGTCTTTTTGCTTTTTTTTCCCATACTTGTATTAACGCATTGTCCCAGGAAAATCAGATTAAGAGAGCAGTTCTACCATGAACACAAAAAAGCTGGCAACATCTGTTAATGCAATGCTGCTGAAAGAATAGCTGACTCACAGATAGACTTGCAATGAATAAAGAAAAAAGGAAACATTGGCTATATATTTGTCATTCCAGACAAAAATTGCTAAAGGCTTTCTGTCAAACCCTACCAAACAGAGAATATTTTCCCCTTTAAAAGCTTTTCATGTTTAAAAAGCTGAAGAAACTGTAGCTAAAAGAGGAGACTTGAAAGAGGGGAATTATTGTGGAGGAAAAAAATCCTCTTTTTTTCACCTTCCCCTGCTGAAAAAGGGTACTGGAAAGATGTAGATAAATGTAAGAAAATTGGAAAATTGTAATTTTGTTCCCTTAAATTCTTTTGCCACAGTTATTAAAAAAGACCCCCAAATAAAAAAAAATAATAAAAAAAACCACAATAAAAGGCAAAAGGACAAATTCCATGAAACATGTCTTAGAAAGGAAGGAAGAAAAAGCAATAAATTTCCAAATCATTCCTTCAACAGAATGAAAGAGCCTTTCTTCATAAAGATTTTTTCCCATCAGAAATAAAATTTGACACTGTCACTTGGTTGGGGTTTTTTTTCTAATGAAAATATGTGCCCTCGTGCCTTACCATGCTTCTAACAATTTTCTTTGGTGCCTCAGTTTGTACACATTCCCTCCTCCTCAGTCTTCGGAGAGCAGAGAGATCACTGCATCCTTGACATCTTGTGGTGATGTATATGAGGGGGAGGAAGAGAGAAGATAAGGTCATTCACAGTATCAACTTGAAATCCTGCTTAAATATCTCTCCCCATCAACTCCTCCTTGTTGAGCTTCAGCCTGCACAACTAATGCCCCTGCTTCTCAGACAGGGCAAACAGCAGCCTGATTCTACAACTGGGTCTCATCCCCAACTGACTGCAAACTCATCCACATAGACAATGTGTCTTAGAGAATTTTGGGCCAGTGGTGCTGCCTTTCCTGGCTTTTGCTGGACATGTCAGTACTATCTTTCTATGAAAGCCAGAGGATTCAATAAGGAGTGTGGTGCTGCTCACCAGGAGGAAGACAGATGGAAACCAGGCTGGAGTTATATGGCAATTGGTGCCTCTGTGGAAGAGCAGAGCTTCCAGGTGATGTGCAGAGCACTGCTACATACTTTTCACTTCCTTTTATTTCTTCTGATTTGATTAGAGTCCTGGTTCAAAGGCATTAGAAATCTGACCTAGTTCTGACCACATTGATCCTCACAGTATTCACAGTAACACTTGTTTCTCACATTTGATAAGCCCAGAGCGACCAGTTACAAAAAAAATGTCTCTGCAACAGCTATGAACTGCCCTAAGATTTCACAAAAAAAAAAAAAAATCAACCTGCATCCTGCTGGAGAACTGCAAGGAAATAAATGGTGCCTTTTAAACTGGCATGCCTCCAAAGGGCAATAACTGAGCTTTACTCTTTCAGTTATTCACATTAAAAAAAAATTATCAGAAATGTTTATTCAACAGTGAATTAAATACTCAGATCAGATAGGCTTTATCTGATAGTAAGGTAATGACTGACTACCAAATCACATGGCAGCAAAACATTTTTTGTGGATGTGGTAATCTGTCTTCACCTGAAAACCTCCGATTAAACAACAGTGGGGTGGGGGGACCACAGATAAGAACAGCAAAGTCACGTAACACAGAGCAAGTCTCTTTGGTGAAAAAGAAAAGCCAGCTTTTGGGCAACCCCCTACAAACAGAGTTGTGCCTCAGCTATGCCAAGGGGTCCTATGGCCTTTCAATGAATTGTCCCCCCACTGCATTAATCTGCACAGCTGAGTATAAGTAGGGATTTCTGTATTTTATTTCTCTGACTGCTATTGCAGGCAATGACAGCTTTTGCAACACTTCTACTGTTTACATAAAATTAATTTTAAAAAAGGGGATTTTTGTTGCCTTATATTACTAGTATTGTGCAATTTATCAAGACGTTTTAGTTCAGCTCACAGAAAAAGGAAAAAACCCAACTCTACATTCTCAGGAGACGTTCTTTAAAAGTTGTGAGACAATTACACGGCAGTAAAGTTTACAAGAAGCAATTTATTTTCCCTAAATTCAATATACACTAAGTTGCTGGCAATCTTCAATCCTATTGTATCACAGCTGCTTTAATGCTCTGTGGAAGTAGCAATTTCATTGCTAACCATTAATCTTCAAACATTTTTAGAAGCTCATAAGAGTAAGCCTGGGAAGTCACGGTATCAGAGAGCACAGGGATGAAATAGACTCCAAAAGTTCATCCAAGTAGGATCACCAATGCGTAAACCACTTCTGACAGATGTGTGTTTAACCTCTTCTTTGGAAACTGAGGTGGTGAAGGGACAAACACACAGCAAATCACTAACAGAAACCAAAAACTTCAAACCGAGAAACATTTCAAAACATAGGTTCCTCACACGGATAAACTTCCCTGTTAATCTCACTTAAAGGGTTATCAAGCACTGGAACAGGCCGCCCAGGTTAGTGGTGGAATCAGAGTCTCTGGAGGTATTTAAAAGGTGTGTGGATGTGGCACTTGAAGATATTTTATAGTTCTGGACTTGACAGTGCTGGGAAAATGACTGGACTCAATAATGTTAAAGGAATTTTCCAACCTAAATTATTCTATGATTAAGTTAATCCCTGATATTCTTTTTGAAAAAAAGCCAAATACATCTGCAGCTGTCACTCGCCTAAAGCAATGGTTTATTGAAATAAAACAGATATCTGTATTCAGCACCACGTGCTGGCAACAGCTTGATCACACAGGATCCACACAGAGGAAGGAGGCTGCTCCTTGACAATGGTTTCAAGGGGGGGATATATTATTACTGAGTGAACAAATGCCCACTCAACAGCTAGATAAATGTTCCCTTATCCAGTGCATTTACACTGTTGCTTTAGCCCACCATGCCTGTGCTGGGCTGTCTCCACACTCTTGGAAGGTGTAAAGGGGCTCTTCAGGAAGTACACTCTGCCCTAACTGCTTGGAACTTTGCATGCTCCCTGAGGAAGGGCAGGGAAGGGCTGGGTATGTATTTGGGACACAGAGACAGCAAGAGCCCTACAGCCTGCAAGGCAGGTCCCCAAAATGACCTTCTGCTTCAGGACACCTCTTGAGAAGGCCATCATAACAATCCAGAGTCCTGTCATGTGGATCCAATTTTCCAATTGTCAGATTTTTCCCACCCAATTAATAATAAACCTCAATGTTATTGCCATCATCTTCACTATCAGCCTTGTAATTCAGCTCAGGCTCACCAAGGTGAAGCAAATGAAAAGGGATTTTATTTTATTGTTCAAATAACCAATCCAAAGAGAACTTGGATATCATTACAGTTACACATTACACAAATATCTGTTCCACTGCAAAATGCAATTCATATTACATAAATGCATTAGCAGTATTGCATTTATATAACAGCAAAAAAAATTAACAATGACCTTAGCAAGGAAAATAATAATCAGCTTGCTCTATGAAGCAAGTAACTTTAAAACAAATTGTAGCAGCCTACAGATGCCTTTTAGTCAACGAAGAATTGCTCATCCAAACACAAATAACTGACATTTGAGTCAGAAATTTCACTGATACGAATATTTTAATGAACATTTTGATACTGAGATTTAAAGAGGCTTTAATTTAATGAGAGGGAAAAAAAAAAAAAAAAAGACGATGACTTGGGGTTTGAGAAAGTAATAAGTAATTAACTTATCTTTTGCTTAAGAAAAGGATTTTTTTTTTTTGGAAGTACATTGTGTTCTCATCCCCAACTGGTTCCACACACTGCTCCAAATGCTAAGTATCTATAGAACAGCTCCAGCTTTGAACTATGCTAATGACCAGACATCAAGATTTTTTTCTGGGCAAGAAAACAATTTCACTCTTGGACTGAATTATCTGAAGGAGACATTGCTGTGTTTGCTATCTGGAACAGTTCAATGCAGAAGTAGATGACTTCAAATTAAAATAATTTTGGCAAAACCTGCATAGCTTTTGGAGGGCTTCACTTCAAGCACACTTCCATATTCAAGCTGGACTTAGATCCCAAACATTTGCAGCAGAATGAAAAAGGCCTGTTCTCTGATGCAGTGAGGATTAACCTGCTACTTTGTATGCTCATCTGACAAAGTACACAATAAAAGGCAAACACACAAAGTGACTCAAAAATCTGAGTACAATTTAAATCGAGGATTACTGTAAGCAAAGCTCACTTGCCTGTTACACATAGTAACAGTAATACAGACAGCATGATGTCTGTTAAAGTTATGCTAAATGTATTCTCACCAGCACAAAAGAAAATGCTATTCCTCAATGGTTAAAATTCTAATTATTCTAATAAGTGGACACCACATAGCTAAAGAAAAGAAGTGGTACTTACTGGATTCTCCATGCCAACACCATCAGGTTTCAATACCTCAAAAAATTTGTTTCATGAGCAGTTTCTCATGCAATAGTGCTTCCTTATTGCATGTGGATTATTGTAACACTTCTAGCATAAACTCAGAGGGGGGAAAAATGCTTTCCACAAGGCTTGGTTCTATTCCAAAGCAGAGAGAAAGAAAAACACCCACTGGCCTACTTGAATATTGAAATAGGTCTGTAGCAACTGGAGCCAACATGACCTGGACTTTGTCAGTGCTGAACACAAGCATGCAAGTTCAAGTGGGCTTACTGTTCCTCCTGCAACTAAGGGTAGCTTTTGGCCTGCTCACTTAAACCCTCACCACACAGCTTGGCAATGGATTCCAGGCACTGAAACTTCAATGGCATTTTAGACACAGGGGTTTCATTTGGTTTGGCTTAGTCTGAGTTCTAGACACTTGCGTGCCATGAGATTTGACAGCAGGCCCCTGCTCAGCACTGAGCTGTACCCCCAGCCCCTCTCGCTCCTGGTACTGACAACACAGCTGAGAATCAAGACTGATCACCACTGAGAAAAGTTTTTTTCAGTATAGCAGGTAAGCAGAATATTCACGTGTCTGATCCACAAGGGAACGAGACAATTTCTCCCAATCAAGCTCTAGCACAAACTGCTTACCCACTACATTAAACATGCTGACAAGGTATGGGCTGAAATTATCACTATTTCTTGTTTCACAGCCAGAGTATAGGAGTGACATGCCAAACGAGAGGATGGAATTAGCAATTAGTGTCACTTGGCTTCACTGTTCAATATGCATACATGAAGAGGCATGACAGCAGATCCAGACGGATAACATGAGGAAACAGTTGGTACGTGGTGGGATCAGTATATTGTGCAATTTAAACAAACAGTCTCTAATATCAAGCAGGATGAGTCACGAGCATGCAGATGATCCCCAAGGTTCCTCAGCTAGCAGATGCAGATCTCTCTATCGCAAGTGTCCAAAAATTATCTTTAAAGGCAAAACTCCTCCATTTTTTGTGTCACGTTGAATAAATCAAATAATGGTATAGTCCTTCTTGGACATGGTATTAGGCAGATTATTATGACATTTGATTTACACAGGGTTTTCAGAACCAGAGCAGATCTTGCATTGTGGCATTGTGCCAGAATGTACAACCACATAGTGTTGCAGCCCAGCAGGATTTCCATGGCTAGTTCAATGTGTGAAATTACTGGGTGGGCAGAAACACAGGCTAGATAAAAAACTAATTCAAAGTACAACTAATAATTGGTCCTTCTTACTGATTTAAGCCCTACAAAGTACAGTTCTGTGGATGGTGATACACCATTCTTACTAACTCAAACCAGAGAGGAAATTGTAAACACATACAGTAAAGCAGAATGAGAGTCTAAATTCCCAGATTTCAAACTCTTGAACAAACAGCTCAAACTCAATTGCTCAGTCATGGGGGAAAAAGGAGAGGGGAAAAAAAAAAAAAGAAGACAGCAACACCTCCAATTTCAAAGTATAATTGGAGGCCTCTCTAATGTATCCAATACTTACTTCCAGGTATATATCTCTGAAGGTTTTCAGAGAAAACAGCCCATCATTACCTGAATAAGCTAGTGTTCTAGTTTGGCTTTCTGTAAAAGAGAAAGGATAATACACACACACGTGGGGACGTACATGGATTTACTCTTCGTGTACAATTGTCCTGTTTTGTGTCTGAGTATCACACAAGAGATCAAAAAGAGCAAATCACGTAAGTGACAAGGAATAAACTTTTAAATACCCAAATTCACTGCCTTGCTTAACCATCTATGATGTGCTCCAGAGCCATGTGGCCTTAGTGTTTCACAGCATATGTTCCAAAGCCACGTGGAGGAACTACTTCTTTTCAGCTGAACTGTTTACATGTGCAATATTTCTCCATCCACAGAAAGACAAATATTAACATTGGCTGCCCTAGTAGAAAACCATCTTCTGATTTTTAGCAGCAGAGATTTTAAAGGCTTTGTAAAAACTTAAAATATTTATGCAAACTGATAGATAATGCCTAGATTCATTTAGGACTGAAGTGTTTGTAACTAATTGAAAGAGCTGGAGAAATACTATAGGTTTCCTCAAGCATGAACTCTTCTACATGCTCCATGGCTTTCCAAGCTCTACAACAGACTCTCCTGGACTTACACACTGACACTGTTTCATTTGGTCAGCTATGATATACACAAAAGAATTAACTTCAATCTGTGGTAAATGAGTATTAATCATTCTTGGACTACTCCGCAGATGTACCCTCCCCCAAAAACAGCTCATACAAAACCATGGAATGATTCTATCCTCCTTGGACGCTTCACAGATGCATTCCACTAAACACAGCTCACACAAGTGTCTGTTCTAGCTATGTTACACCAGGACTCTTTCTCTCTATGAAGAGACTGGTGGCAAACTGGGCTTACAGCATTAGACCACAAGTTCAAAACTGTAAATGCTGATCAAGACTCAATCCAAATATTTGATCTGAAATTTAGACACCATAGAAAAGGTATAGTAAAATAGAGAGGGAGAGAGGAAATAAACATATTATATAATAATGCATAAATTACACAGGCAAATTATATACATAAATGCATCTAATCTCTAATAACTGCCTAAAAGGCCCTACTCTCCTCCCGCCTACATATGATACTGCAATCCTTTCTGAGCAAATTAATTCCCAAGTGGTTGGAAGCTCAGAGATCAGGCTCTGGAGAGCAGTATCTGTCTCTGTCACTGCTCCTACTCCCCTGGACAATACATCAAATACAGCATGTTCTGCGACCCCAAAATTTCACCATAACTTCCATTTTCCTAGCTCTGGAGCTCAGAAAACTGAAGGGTTTTCTCAACGGTTGCTCTGCCACAATTAACAGAATCCTTGGGTTATGTTCTGTCTGATGCCCAGAAAGTTTCACTTCCCTGGATAGGGAAACAGATAGCAAGTTGTGGTCTTACGGCTTTTATCACTTATTGCCCAGTTTCGTTGTGTTTTTTAATACTAAAAAGCCAGTAACAAGTGTCCAAGGGCACTGAAACCTGGCCATTCTCTCTTTTAGATCTAGGATGAATGAATAATCAAGTGGTAAAAGAGGGAAAATTTAGATTAGGTTTTACCTCTTACCCTGGCCTGCCCACAAACAAGCTGTGGTTTACACATGGGTATTCAGACAGAGCAATGTGAAAAATTCACTGTAACTAGCTGGTATTTGTAATTCAGGCTGTATATACAGGTCATCTGGAATGTTATGCTTCTTTTCCCTGATGAATTAACTCCTAGAGGTTGGCTGCTGGTGGGAATACTCATGGTTCTGCATTCGTCATCTGTGCTAAACACTCACAGCTTTCCTAAACATCCCTGCCAGTAAACACTCACTGGAGAGCTGGAACACAAAGAAAGAATTTGTTGAAAATTTCTAATGAGACTTTGAACCAAGGAAATCATTTGCTTTGTGTTTATGATTAGCACACTGAATTCCTGACCTGGTCAGACCTTAAGGTGGTACCACAGAGTAGATGCTAATTTGCAACAAATAATAAATCAAACTGGTCTAGTTTGACTCACCCAAACACCTCAAAAAAAGGGCTGGTACTGAGGCTCTTCCCTGGGCAGTAAGCCAAGAAATCCAGTGCTGTGTCACTTTTATCCACATTCCCCTCTGCATCATCAGTCTGACTACAACTGGCTACAAACTTAGTGAAGGCTTTTCCCAGGAAATCTACATGAAATCTCAGTACAGAAACACCAGCTGATCAGAACACGTGCCCTCACTCAAGACACTGCATTCCCTACATGGTGGGTGTCTGCTTTTCAACTAAATGAACTCCCTCTGGCATACAGGGAGAGACACAGGTGACGTCAATAGCGGGACTCAACTCATCTCACCTGTCTTCAGCGTTTTGAAGATGTCTGGGTTAAACCAGCTGCCCAGGCTTCCTCTCTAGTTGGTGCAAAGAGCTATATGTAGGAGCAGATTTGATCTTTGTATTTTAGAAAACCAGAAGACTGCTCCCATGTCATTTCTGTAGCCCTGATCAAGCTTCCCAAGAAGACCAGGTCTTGGATACAGAGATAGCACTCTGTGCAATGACGAAAGTGCCTGATCCATCCAAGAGATCAAGACTGTGAACCTCACAAATTTCCAAAGAACAACTAACTTCTCAACAAATACAACAGTTCTAAAATAAATAAATAAATAAATAAATAAATAAATAAATAAATAAATAAATAAATAAATAAATAAATAAATAAATAAAATACAGAACATCTCTCATGAAAGAGTGAAAAAAACCCAGAAAAAAAACCCCTGAACCCAACGCAAAATCCAGGGTGGAAGGAATGGGGCAGTAAGAAGCAACAATTTTCTATAAGACAACACTTCCAAAAGAAAAATCCTTCATCATATTATTGCAAGCATAAGCGTGCCTTTTATCCATCATTGCTGTAGAGTGATAACACTTTCAGGCTGCTTCCCCTTAAGAGTCCCAAGAGGAAAACAGAGTTTTTTGCCAAGTTGCCTGTTGCTACTTTTTATCCTGAGTGTTGCCTTTCATCATTACAGAATGGGAATTCTGCCACTGATTTCAAAGGCTCTCATGATCATAATTGTAACTTAAGCTTTATATTAATGTACATGTGTTTAATTTAATTGCTTTGTTTAAAGATAAAAGAAAAAATGGATTTCAAATATCTCAACTGATTTCACTGCACATGTTCATAGTTCTGTAGTTAAAAACTTATGCAGCTTTTTCCTCCCCCCATGGGGAAACAGCAGTATAAGAGCCACACCTATCTGTGTACTGAAAATAGCTATAAAATGTTTACATTTTCTCCATTGTAATGGAAATTTCACACTGTTCTACTGTTAAACTGATTTCTCAAGTCCTTATAATCTAATGTTTTAAAGGTAATTTCATCCAATCTATCTGGAGAGGAGGCTAGAAGTTTAACCATCTTTAAAAAACAAGGGAAAAATGCTTTAAGGCCATAGCATTGTAGGTATAAATCAGTGCAGTTCTGTTAGTGGATCTGTATTAATTTACATTTGCATAATTTGTTTCAGAGGCTTAGTCATTCTGAGGCAACATGTGACAATTTGAAATCAATTTTACAGAAAAAGATAACATGTCCAACTTCCCATTTACATAGATTGAAAGGTGAGCAGACCATGCTTATGCGTGCAGAGGAGCATTCAGCTCATGTAGAGATTTCCCTCAACAGCAATCCTCTCCAGACTGGGAGAGGCTACACACAAACATTTATTATAACTTCTTAACACACCTCTAAGCTTGGGGTGGTGTGCAGGAATAAGTATGCTCCCTAGCCTGGATCATGGCCAAGGGTGCAAGGATCAATCTGGAAAAATCCACACCCAGCTTGCCTGTGAGAAAAAAAAGGTGATTTTATTTCCTGTAATTAGCAGATATTTGAAGTACAGACAGAGGAAAGGAAAGGTTGTCTCCTGGTCTTTTTTTTTTTTCAATCCTAATTCAGCATCAAGGATTTGAGAACTTTATTTAAAAAAATCTGTGGTGTTCTCAGTTAGTTTACATAGCGTAACAACTTTTTCTAATCCCCCACACTAAGACCTAAAGGACGGGTTACAAATATTCTTCTTTTAATCACAACAACACATCCATGAGGTGGCTTTTTGTTAGGGTGTGAAGGGGTGGGTAGTTAGCTTTTTCTTTACCCCATTTTTAAACCAGACCTTCATTTTTGTATTCTGTTCAAGTCAGAAATAAATTCAAGGTGTTTCCATTACTCTTATCTCTTTAATTCATATTTAATAGATTGATCTACTGGACAGAAAAGAACTGCTTTGTACTTTAATGCTAGCAGCCATGAACATTAACCTGAGCCCAGGCAGAACATGTCAAGGAAGCTTGACATAGTTCAGAGCATCTGCCTAACTGTAAAAGAGCGCCTTACACCTGCTCCTGCTTATGAAAACACCAGGTAGATCTTGTGAATTTCGTGTTTCTTTCCACTCATGTAGGATATGATGCAGTAGAACGCATTATTTGGTGTACACTAAAATACACTGCAAATGGTACAAGTGGGGCTGAAAGAACAGGATAACATAATGACTCTAGTCAAATTACTACCTGTGCATTTAAAAAATTGTTAGTTTTATTTTATTATGTATTTATTATTTTTAAAAGGTTTCTTATTGCCAGAGTGAACCAGAGCTCAAATAGGATGAAAACAGCACAAAATATAATTACACCAGAAAAATACAAAATAGTTTCAAGAAAAAAGCATATTTTCCATATACTCTGTTGTCAATTGTTCAAGGGTTATTGCAAATCATCATAATGACCACCAGACCTGTATTTTCACATTACTTTAGGCACATATCAAGGCTTAAGCAGCTGGAAGTCAGTGTATTATAAGCTCACAACGAAACTACCTTAAATCAACACTCCTGTAAATGGTTACATTGATGTTCAAGAACCAAATGTAGCCTGAGCTGATTCTGGCCGTATCATATCACATCACATATTTCCTTTGGTTACTGAAAACCACACATTTTATCTACCTGTAGACTGCTTAGACTCAGGTGAACCTGTTTATCTTTTCTCTCAGACTCTGCTGATCTTCTAAGAAAATTTTTCCATCTACAAGTATCAGAAACAAGATTCTAAAGTCTGAACCAGAAATTATCATTTGTTCTAAAAGCTAAAGATTCAAAATATTACCAGAAAACAACTGTTCTTCTGCTAGCACAAGACACAGGTGGCCAACATATCACACGGTGCAACAAAAGACCTTATTTGCATGCATGCAAAGCACTTCAGAGTGACAGAAATACACCCACTGGCACTGACCTGTCCGTAATATCCACAAACTGGCAACTGAAACTACTTATCTTTTGCCTCCTCTTTGAACTAATCTCTATTTATCTGGTATTTAAAAGAAGTCTTACAGCCAAAAACCTCTTTTTTCTTTTTGATTCAGAGGAAATCTTGGAACAAATCACTCTTCCGTTGGACAGGCACTTTCTTTGAAAAAGGGGGAGATCACCATAATTTCCTGGCCACCCGACTGCCCTGTGTACAGCCTGCCTTTCAAAGTCACAAAGCCAGAAGTAACACTAACTGTATCCAAGTTTCCACAGCTAAATTTACCCAGATCTTGCACCTTCTCTTGATGCCTCTGACTCCAGGTCAGCTGAAGGGAATCTTGTACTGAGAGTCTCATGCAGAACTCCCTCCTGGACAGCACGTCCCAAGCAGGAGGAGAACATTCAGTGCTATGCTGTTGTCTGGGCAGAGGTCACTTCCCCAAGGATCATCCCTACTGTTTTCTGACCTGACACCAGGCACAATCTAAAGGCAAAGAAAACACAGAACATTGGGCTGCTCCTACAGGCTGTGTGGATGCTCTGGAGGAGCTGAAGGAGGTGCAGACAAACCAGGTACATCCCATGATTAAGGCTGACTAGGCATCTCTCTTTACAGGGAGAACGATGGAACAAAGTTAATAATACAACGTACTCTGAAGCCAGTGTAACCTTCTGCACTGGAGAATCCTTTTCCTGTAAAATGGAAAAGGACTTTAGGGCAGCTCTAATCAGAAGCAACAAGAACAGAAACCACTGGGAGTCTATTTTCATTTCATAGCAGATGCAGGAGTGCTTTTATGTTGTGGTGACTCCAAGTGATATGTCCTGTACTGATCTCAGGCCTCCACTCCTAATAAAGTTACAGCACCTTCCCCAAAACCTACTCAACCTCAAAGCAAAAAGAGCATTAGCACAGTATGACTGAAAAGCAGAGAAGTCAGAAGTCATTAATCTAAGTGGTGGTAAATCTTTGTTTATAGATTCTCTTCCTGGTTCTTCAGCAAGAGAGTTTTGTTGGGAGAGTTAGTTTCTGTATTTCAATTCATAATATCTACTTTAATACAAAGAGATCTTAATGTACTTACAGAGCCTGACTCACATCTCTCTACATGAGCAAAAACTTTTCTTGATGTTTCCTGAGGGCCATAAACCTCATTGCCCAAGTAGCCATCATCATTTTGGTAACAAAATTATTACAAGAGTTAAAATTTTCCATGTGAGGAAGACTCTGAGAAAATGTACCCAGATAGATAAGGATAATTCTTAGAGCCAGGCCTGCTACCAGACTTCATTTAATAATTTCACTGTGATCCCTTTCTCTGCAGTCATACAACAGGCGACACCTACAGATGCAAGGTCAGACACCACTCAATGTTTGAATTCTTTTTGCTCATCAGGCCGTGGGTAAGGTTCAAGCTCAGTGATGCAGTTCACCTTTCAGTACTTCTCAGGTAGCTGGGCATGCTATAAGACAACCCCCCCTTCCTGCTAAACACCAGCACATTCTTAGACAATTCGTCATCCTGAAAAGCAGCTGAAACAAATAAACAGTCTGACTGAGAAGCAGAAAATAGTAAACTGATTATGGGTCAGATAGCAATAGGTGTTTCCGGCTCTTTGCATACTGAAAGTTCTCTACTTGCTTGGGGTTTGCCGACTGCTCTAGAGGAGAAGCTGAGCTCCATCATTCATAAGTTCTGTGCCCTCATGTTAGCCATTTTATTTCCACGTGCCTATGTTTCCACACCTGTAGGATGTGGTGGCAAATCCTCACCATTTTTCCTCATGAATTGTTTATGTATGTAACCTATGTAGTGACCTACTACCAATAGCTGGCCAGCCTCCATTTATATGTTCCAAGGAGGGCTTTAGCCCAAACTGGTTTTTCCATGAAAATCTAGAAAGGGGACCTTCCATTGCATGGTGGTACTTCCAAGCTGTAGGACCAGCCTGCTACATTAGGTACATCCTTCCTGACACGAATCACCACTCCAGGGAGCACTGTCTTCTTTCCCTCCCCTGCGTGGGCAGCTAAATGGCACCTGTCAGCTTTGCTGAATAATCTTGCCTTAGAGAGAAGCATTTTGCTGCTTAGGAGGAGAAGGGGGCTAACTGCTAAGACCAGAATTACCCACATCTGCTATCGCTCTAATCTTTTTCTCTGTGATACACAGGAGTTGGGAAGAATCTGAGGATTTCCTTGTGCACTGCTCTGAAAAAAACCACCTTATGTTACTTAACGTGCTTCTGTGGTCAGGTGTGTTTGGATTAGTTGTGCACAGATGGAAAAAAAAAAAGCTGTATGACATTCAGCTGCTATCTTCTATCTGATAGTACAGGATATCAGAGCACTGCATCTCATAGCCAGTGGCAGGTATTTGTGAAAGAATGTAAGAACAAGGGAAACATACAGCAACATACACCCTACTTGTTTACCTTCTGGATTTTGGAAATCTGTGGTTTAGAGACTTAAACCCAGGGGCTGCATGTAGCCTTTTGGGTTAAGTAGCTCCTTGTGATCTGAGATATCCCAGCTTTTTTAAAGTGAATGACAGAAACACATAAGCACAAAAATGTTATTAAAGCATTTCATGCTAGCATGGCTTTGGTGTAATGATTGTTTGCTGTGGAAGACTGTGAAATAATGCCTATCTGCTCTGTGTCTTAATTAAGATGAAAGCAGGAGGGTGTGAAGAAGCGGAAGGGATGAGTGATGTCTCTTTTTCAGATGAGTTAACCTAAGACAAACCAAGCATCTTCAGAATGCAATGGTAAAGAAATAGAAAACAGGTAAACAAAATAACATTTTTCAAATTACACTGAAGTTTGTAAGTGAATTAAATATCAGACTTAATTCAGCAGTTCAGAAAAGTGGCTCATTGTACATTGTCTCTGGTGTTAGTTTCTAAGGCTAAATCATCATTTCTGAGCTCTTGCAAAAAGCAAACGAGTGCCAGCACTGCTCCATGTATCCAATTTAACTTTCTGATGGCCTTACTCCTTTTATTCAGATTCCCCTGCTGAAAGTTTTGTCTTTCACAGTCCATACACATTGTGGCCACAGGACACCTCATCCTTTTTAGCCTGTACCCCTGCAGCCTCCCAAACCTTCATAACTCTACGTTTTGGTTACTACTCTACCTTCTCTGTGACCCAGCCTAGCTATGCTCCTATCTCAGTCTGCACTCCACATCTGTCAGAAGAGCTGCTTCAGCCACTTTCTCAGCCTTACCCATGCCATGCTCACCTAACACTCCTCGTCTGGCACACACAACCTGCTTGCCTGGACCCTTAACTTGGAAAGCCCATGCCAAATTGAGTTTATGCTGTCTATTCCATGAAAACCTTTTTGTACACTTCCCCTGCAACCCCCTTGTCACTTTCCTCCTAGCACTGATATGCACAATGCCTCCGTGCAGCTTGTTGTAGAAAATACCTAAATCCTCTTCCTTCAGAGCTTACTTCACACACAAGGGAAGGGCAGATGCTAAGAGAGGATCTCAGTTAATAATCTGCTGTCATTTTTGTAAGTGTCTGCACATACGCGATGTTCACATCACTAGCTCAGGAGAATATATTCTCATGTCACCACTGATGGATCAATTCCAAACACATCAAAGACCTTCTGTATCAGAAAAACAACTGAGCTGCTCTGGGACAACCAAGAATAAAAAGCCAAGCGTAAAATATGCAAGGGCTGTATACAAATTATCTTGAGAGGAGCATGAACAACAGGGACAGTTTCCTAGACACAGTTAGACATCGTCTTAAGGTTGATTATTTTTAGGTGTGCCCATAAAGCCACTGTTTTGAGAGACATCTGACACAGTTCCCTCTTTGGTCAGAATGGCTAACAGGAATGCTTAAATTAACTGAAACCAAGCTCAGTGTAGGCTATGACATCAATATCACTTTTTACATAGGTGACATACAGTAGAATTTTTTAGAAAAGAAGAAAATCTTAATAATGAAAGGGTGTGAACTTAACATTACAAACATTTATTTTTACTGACTCTTCAAATGGCTCAAAAAGAAGAAATTTCACATAGTCCTGTAGGATTAGAGCAGCAGGCCATAAACAATACAGAAAACATCAAGATTTGTCTCATGGAAATTTTGGGCTACAGTGGTTCAGATGCTAGAACTGCTCCTGTAAGTAAATAAATAGCAAGGATAAGAATCTGGACACAATAAAAAAACCCATAAAACCTAAACACCAACACCAAAATTATGCCTGTTATTAATCCATGCAAGGTTTCCCTGAATTCTTGGAAATTAAGCAAATCTCAATGTATACGATCTAGAAATAAATGAGATCACTGGTTAAAAATCTCTAAAGTGGTTTGAAAAGAACAAATTTATGTGATAGCTAAATGTGATAATAAGTTAGCAGAGGAGATGAGGCTGCCCTGAAAGAGGGGACAGATTTTGCATTGAAATTACCTTCCAATCATACTTCTTGTCCTGCAGACAATAAAACTGAGGTAGGGAGGGAGACACAGATAAACAGGAGCTAGACACAGAGATCTAAGAGTAGCTAAAAGTGGAAATAATTCTTGATGTAGGGTTTGGTATTCTTAATTTTGTCAACAAAATCCTGCCTTGGGAATCAGGCAAGTTTGATCTTGTTGGATGTATGGGCAACATCTCTTCTCTGTGTCCATAAAAAAGGTCACCTGCACACAGCTGAGATGGACTCATTTCACAAGCAGAGAAGCTGCCTACATCTTCCCACATAATTTCATGTGGAGTAGTTTAGCAACAAAGGAGCTGACTTTTGTTTTTCCCCTTTTTCACACACTGTAAATGCCTGACTCTTGATTTTGGACAGGATGAAATGCAAAGTTGCTAAAATAAATAAATAACTAAATAAAGCTGTCCCCATCTCCAACCACCCACCCATTCCTGAGGGTTGACTGGCTGTTTCATAATCAGGAAATGTGTGAACACTTGGGGGGTGGGGAAAAAACAACATCTCATGAGGTTACAAGCCTTTTCCAAAGACTTAAACACACTTCAGATAAGAATCTAAAGAGACAGGAGAGTTTCAGACATCTTGAGCTTTACCCTTCACTAGTTTCTGACTCAACTGATTTAGGTGCTCTCCTCAGAAAGAGGAAGAGAACGCACCCATGTGGACAACTGACTTCCATTATGTGCCATGTTTCAGCTTGAAAACTATTTATTTTTTGCTGCAGAACATCTCAGTTGGCAATTCCCTGCTTCACAAATCTAATTAAAATAACCCTATAGCAAACTACATTTAAACCAACACAACTATGTGGGTTTAGGGTTTCTTCAGTATTATTATTTTTTCTCTGAACAGACATTTACTTCTTTCATTATTCCATGCTCTCAGTATCTTCTTCTACCTCTTTTTACTGAGTCAGACTCTCCTGCCCTTACCCCAGCAAAATTTTCCTCCATTCCACACAGCCCTGAAAGTGCACTTTTAGAAACTTCTTTCAGAGGTCATTCATTTATATCACCTTTTGAACAAGCTTGAGCTATACTTTCTCTGCTCTCTACACCCCTTGAGTGCTTATGGGCCTAAGAGTTATTAGCACAGTCCCCACACCAAAGTTACTAACAGGTACAGATGCTCAATTCTCACATTTGTCTCTCACGTCGAGGCCCAAGTAACTCAAAAATTAGCATTGTGCTTGCATCATCAAGGAGCAAAAATGCTAAGGGGCTATAGCAGCTGAAAAAACTGAGCAAATGCAAGAACATAGAGCAAGAGATTTTCTACAAAAGAACTTGCCTAGTAACAGATAGCTGGAAAGGGAGCAAACAAGTTGGGGGCCACATGAGATGCATTACCCACCCTTTCTGCCTGATATTTCATGCTTATAGCATCTGAGTGAGATGCTCATTAATCCCAGGATCCCGAGTCTGACAATTTTAGCTGAATGGGTGAACTGTCGTGGTGCTTCCCGTCAGCTGCTATTTGCAGTGATTGCGCTATGAGCTTGACATGCGTTGCATTGTTCAGGCGGGTTTTGTTCTTTTATTTTGCTTGGGCTGGCTGCCTCCTGGAGCCTCTACTCTGCCTACTTCCTGAGGATTAAAGCATGTCTTCTGGGCAAGGAGACGCGGGGACCACCTGCAGATTCTGTTTATATATCCAGCCTTGTAGCCTGATTGATCTCACAATAGGACTGCATAATGTAAACACTTCATTATTCCACCGAAGGATATGTGCTCTACCACCTATGGTCCGTCCAACCAAGAGTCAGTTTTAGATGGTTAAAATTTGTTAAGCCACACTAAAAGAAGCAAAACAAAGGAAAATCCATCCTAGCAACATATTTGAGTTTTTAATTCAGACTAATTAAATGCAATTAAGTTGGAAACTTTACCCTACCTCTTTACTCCAGGATTTTGCCATCAAGCCCCAGCAGCGCTCAGGTCTAATGCACTATTTCAGTGTGTCTAAAAACAACCAAAACTCAGGTTACCAACAGGATTTACTCCCACTCTGGGCATAGGACACCACAAGTTCAGGCTAGGGAACTTCTTTCTTGACATGGTGGACTGGTGGGAGACACAGATCCACCTACAGATAAATGGGAAGCCTGAGGAGTCACTTCTCCTTGGCTGTTTTCAACATGGAACCTGACACTGCAGAGGGGTGAGGGGAGAAGGCAGGGAGGACACTTTTCTGTTCATCCTGAAACACAGAAATGAGAAGCATTGATGCTTCTACATATTTCCTACAGGAATTTTGTACCAGTATTTCCTTTTTCCAGGTGAGAACAGAAGGAGAGGCTGAAGTCCACCTGCAGATTTTGGGAGGGCAGTCATGATCTGTACCTGAACCAGCATTGAGGAGGCCTTCCTGCTTCCTACACTGAAATTTACACCACTTTTTCCCCTTTGCTCAGGAAAAAACACCTCCTCTTACTTAGAGCCAAAGGACAAGTCAAGGGCAGAGCCATGGCCATAACATTGCATCTCCTGAGTCTTGGGTTTCAGCTCTTATAAGCATTTCAACATCGTTCTTGTGGTTTACTTCCCTTTGGGAATTGTTTGTTGGTTGTTTTGTTTATTTAACAACGTTAATTAAAAACTAAAGGCACACCCAGCTAAAGCAAGGAATAGTAATCTAAGGAACTGCCCAAGTTCCTCAAGAGGGAGGAGAAGTTTACCCTGAATTTATCTAGGTAGATAGAAATAATACAAGAGAAATACTGAGTACGTCAATCTCTGTAACGCACTCTGCACGTATCTCAGACTGCTTCTGAAAGCATAAACCAAACTGATGCAATTTAATTCAGCTTTAAATAAAACATTTTGATTAGTAAGCAAGTCATGAACACACACAGATTGTCAGGGTATATGCTGAATGGGGCATTCAAAGCCTCAGCACACAAAACAACCAGAAGGTCTTGACTGAATGACACAAGCAAGGCATGTAAGCACTTACTAAGGTCATTTAAAACATATCCACACTTACTTGCTTTACAGAACTAGAGCTTAATTTTTCAGCAAATTATGATAGTTTGGTGTTTACACCAAGCATTTTATCAACTGAAATACTTTTTAAAAATTATTATTATTACTTTTCTGCTTTGGATCATTATATAGGCCTTCAACAAGACCCTCAGTGCAACTTCAGAGAGCTTGAGTCTGGCTGAAAAATTGGTGTCATTACCTTGTTGGCTACTGCTGACTCCCATATTTTATGATGGGCACCTAAATTCACATAGAGATTAGTATGTAGGAACAGTCTGAACTCTGACAGTTCTCTGAATCCCTGAAATAATCCTAAGAACATTCCAATCCTAAAAGTAGGTTCTGGTCATTCCAATCTAGATTCCTAAGAAGAAAAATAAAAAGAGACTTAAGAATTTGAGTGGAGACAAGCACAGAATCTTTATAAAAGAACCTATATATAAGAAGAAAAAAATATTTATGTTTGACAAGGAACAGATATAGCCAAGACTTTAAAACTAACATTAGTCCAGGAAGGATTACTGCTTACAGGTTTTGATAGATAAAGCAGCTTTAAAAAACGCTCTGGGCTAGATTTTTCTCTGAATTGCTCTTAGCAGACTTCATCCTTGGAGGTTTCTTTTCATATTCAAAATGATACAGTTTATGCTATCTTTACCAGAATTTTACTGGAGGAACAGCTTCTTACTGTGCAAATAGTTCCATGATTTTATTTGAGAAAGTCCTTACACAATGAAAAAGAGAGGAAATTGGAGCTGACTCTAAATCCTTACATACACTGAGCTGCCTCTCCAGCCTTTAAATTAATGGAAGATAAAAACTACTTGAATCAAGAGTAGGATCAATCCCCTATTTTTTAAAACCTTGCCCGAAAGGGAAAGCCCAACTTCTTCCCAGCTGACAAGCTCACACCTGGCCTGGCCATCTCCTGCCATTGCCTGCAACTACTCATGCACCTAGTTGTTCCTCACTCTCTTGCTGCAGGAGCAAGAGAACCTGCCAGCACTGTTCAAGCAGAGCCAGCAGCTCCCCTTGAAAATTTTTCTATCACCCTCCTCACACAACTGAACCCACTTGATGTTTGAAAAGGTGTCCATGCTGATCCCAAGGAGGAGAGTTGATGTACAGAGGAGGAGAGTTGATGTACAGAGGCCTCAGAGGGTTCTGCAGTAGAAGCAGGCTCTCACCTCCCACCCCAGGAGGACTCAGGAGATGCACATCATCAAGTCATTTGAGCTCCCCAGGCCTAGAGCTCTTTATCTGACAGCAGATGGGTAAAGGCCTCAGTACCTCAGAGGAGACTGACAAGACTATGCATTACAGTCCTCCTTACACAACCCAAAATCTCCTGCAAAACAGAAATTCCTCTTAGGCAATAGGTTTGTAGAGCTTAATAGAAATTTATTTTTTAAGAGTTGCATAGCTATAATTCAATTCATTCTGACTAATGTGTCCAGACTTGTTCTTCACGGTCTTAGGCCCAACAGCTTTTCTTTCAGCCTGCTTTCCCTTTAAAAACTTTCCCACCATTTTAGGACCTGTCTTGTACTCCCTAAGCAGATAAATTCTGATTTATATTCTCTCCTAAGTTTGCAGCAGCAGAGAGTAAAAAGTATTTTCTCTATCAGGCAAAGAAATCCTTGCTTATCTCTTTCTCCCCTTTTCCCCCAACAGGGAGTGCTGGCAGAGTTGGTCAGCAGAGCTGCTGTTCTCAGGCCACGTGCAACACACAGCAGAAAGAGCAGTGCTGCCAGGTTGGCAGCCTCTGCTGGAACAGCATCTGTCCTACAACAGGCATCTGGAGGAATGGCTGGAAATCCAAATCTGTGGAACATCAGCTTTATTAGAGATGAAGCTAAGCTACAGGTTTGGAATCCAAATCTGAATTTGTTTCCAAATTGAAGAACCGGGGACTTGCTTCGCTGCTTTACAGAAATAAAGAGCCACGAGGTTTTGATCTGAACCAGAAAAGTCAGGTCTGCACAGAGCCTGGCTTTTGCTTTGGGACCTGTGCCTAATCACAGCTGGTTTTAGAGTGATTACTCAGCACTGCTTGTGCAGTTTGTTCACATCTGTGCTGCCATGTACACTTGGCGTTCTTTAACAGTTACGTCTGTGATCAGGTAAATCAAATTTATTTTTGCTTTTGCACAAAGGAACAAAAATGTTTGACGGTGAGTTGGGGGGATGGCCTGAAACATTTCAGTTTCTAATTTCTGACATCTCCAGAGAGTCACAAGATGTAGGTGTTTTGTGTAAGAGCAGAGATCTTAAGTTACTTGAAGTAAGCAGGTACTGGTATGTACCATGCAGAGTTTTCCTTTGTTGGTGCTACCGCTTTATAGTGTTCAAAAATAACCCAAACAGGTTAGGTAGTAACCAAGATATTATCTGAGTAAGTTTCACCTCAGGGGATTCATTCAGAGTCAAAAACGTTTTAGTCTGTCTGCACGAATGTGGCTCCAAGGAAGATTTTATAAGCAAACAATTTGGACGACAGAGAAAAGCAGGTAAATGTAGAAAGGGGCAAAACGAACAGAAAGAATTGCGACACATTTTAGCAGCTATGCTTTTTAGTACCCTAGCACTGATATTTTTCTGTCTTTGCAAAGTAAAAATGCATCTGGGCTTTTGTAAAAATGACAGCTTGCTTGTTTTGGTTTTGTAAGAGGCACAGGCAGGTCCAAACAAAAATCCCAGAACCAAACAGCACTTGTGGTAGGAAGACTCAAACTCCCAGAATATAAGCACTCCTTTAATTTGAGTACTTTACAATACAAATCCTCTTGTGTCTCAGGATTACACTGCTGGGCATTGTCTGACCAAAAGCCAATTTAATTTTCTAGGGCACGGATGATATTTCAGTGCTTTTGAGTTGATCTAGAGAATTTTACATCACTTTCTTCTTCTTCTACTGCCAGTTTAATAAGGAAAATAACTTAAGCCAGAGGTATCTATGTCCCTTGGTAACTTTGATCTGCATATACAGCCTCTTGTGCTCACAGCAGCCAGGCTTAAGTTAGAAGAGAGACAGGCAGCTCACTTTCTTCCTGCATTCTGACCTATACCCTTTCCATATCTACAGATTTCACCTTCTTCCCATGCCATATGCAAGACCAAAACCTCAGGACACACAGAGGCGCACACTATGTCAGTACTCATGTACTTTAATGTTTGAAATCCAAAGAGACCTTATGGAGAGTTACCCAGATTTGTCTCTTTAAAGAAGCAGAATAGAGCAAGAAACCCACCTATGAACTCAGATTCAGTGCAACACCAGCAGATTTGGATTATATACAGGCTATCTAATATGTGCATTGTAGCTACTATTTTCCAAATGGAACAAAATAAAAATTAATAAATACGGAACACATTTTTTGGCATGACATCCCTCATATGGTCTCTTCACATGCTTGCTGATATTAATATTCTTTTCTTCACCTGTAAATTTGCACAGATGCTCATATACAGCCTGGCAAATATGTAAGAGTGCGTGTGACTTTGTTTATATGCAATTTATAATTACTATCTTGGACTGCATATATATTTTAAAAGCCTTCAACATACACATAACATATTTTTATGTATTTGTCCACAAAAGAATATATGTTTTACTGTGTTTAGGCACATCTAAATGTGTCATGCTAAAAATATTTTGCCTACTGTCTCTTGTAAGTTGCAGAATGTATCAAATCAAAGGAGAAAATGACAGAAAAAGAGAGTTTTAGCATAAATCCTCCTGAAGTTTACTAGCCAACCAGGGTAGACAAACAAAGCCATGGGATTTAAATCTCCAGCTATACAGTCTGGCTGCATTGCTTTAACTGCAAGCTGATGTTAGGCCAAAATCTTCCAGGCTCTCCACTAAGTTTAGTATTGTTCGTTAGGTACAGTAGCACTTACAAGAAACTTCTGGACGAATATGCCCCAACACTAGAGAGACAGCAAGAAAAATCCAGAATATAGTACTATCAAAATTGTTTGTGGTTAGCCATTTGCAGAAAAAAATTGCTTCAAAATATTTGTCATGGTAAGCATTGGCCAGTATAACAATGCAAGCTGTTAAAATTTTGTTTACTGCATTTCCCCAAATCAGTGATTTCAGCAGGCCTGCACCAAAACTGGACTGTATTAACATGGTTGTGAGTCAAGCCCAAGATGAGTTCACTGAGAGAGTGATAGGAAGAGGCAATGAAGTCAGGGCTGTAGTCAGGGACTTGTCCCAGAGGGTCCTAGGTGAGTGGTGCGAGCCCAAATGAAACCCAGGAGAAGGTGAAGAGGGGAGCAGCATGAGAGATCAGCAGCTCGGAGCTCCCTCCCTGACCCTGCTTTGGTCAGCAGCAGTCCCAGCCTGTGAGCAGGACCCTAATCCCTGCACAACTGGGACATTGGCACCATTCTAGGACACTAGTCCAGGCTGTTTATGGAAGTGCTGTAAATATCCCCCGTTGTATAGATGAGGAAATAAAGTCTGTAAGAACAAAATGCTTTACCATGAGGACAGGAGATGTAAAGATTAAAAGGCCACCTCATTACCTTAGGTCAAGATTTTCAGGTACCGAGAAGATCACTGGGTGACTGCTACTAGCAGGAAATGAATGAACCTTCAGAAGCCCACCAGAAATCATATATTCCAGTTAAGTACCCCATGGTGAGGTGCCTTACTGGGTGTGTTCCTCTATACCGCCTCCCAAAGGCCTCTGAATATCTGCCATTGCCAAACCTGCAGCAGGGCATCAGTGCAGTGTTGCGCAATGCTGTCCCGAGGGAGACGCAGTGATAACCACGGAGTCGAAGCGGGAAAAGAGGAAGTTTAATTT